>JAWZSL010000135.1:0-119424 GCA_034769285.1 Lutjanus argentimaculatus
ACTTTTCTTTTTACAAAGCTTCAGATACTGCGTCCTTGCCTGTCCTCAGTTTAGCAGGGATTGACAGAAACAGACGAGGGGTGATTTTAAACTGTGACTCCAAGAGATGGTTTCCAAAGCCTGAGCTCATCTGGCTGGACGGTGAGGGACACGTCCTCTCTGCTGGACATACAGAGACAGTCAGAGGTCCTGATTACCTCTATACTGTCAGCAGCAGAGTGACTGTGGAGAAGAGACACAGAAACAACTTCACTTGTAGAGTCCAACAGAAGAACATCAACCAGACCAGAGAGACACACATCTACATTTTGGGTAAAAAAATTGTCATTTTTTCTGACTTGATCACAGTTAAAGTCTCAAATAGCTGAGATCTGGTCTTCAATAGTTACCATGTTATCCTGTGTTTTATCATTTCAGATGATTTCTTCCAGGTCCAGTCCAGTTCTTATGCTACCACACAGTTGGTTTGGCTGTTAGTTTGGCTGTTTGTATCCTGATTATTCTGTCACTCGTCTTTTTTGTGTGGAGACTAAACAGAATAAGTAAGTCACAAATTAATCACAGTTCTTTATACATGTCAGGTTATTCTCACAGGTGTAATGAGGAACTGTAAAATTGTGTAACTTAAGTTTACTTTGATTAAAATGTCTTGATTTTATAGGTTATGGTGTTAAAATGTGGTAGTCTGTCTACTTCTATTTCAAATTAACTGAATTTTCAGATGTCTTATTTTTTATAACCCATTTTATTACTGTTGAGATGAGAGGAGATATTACTGATTAGATAGAAAGGTCTCATATGCTGTGATACTTTCCCAAAATGTCAGTAAATGTATTTTATTTCTATAAATATGTATTATATTACATCATGCTTCCTTTATTTTTACACAGAGGCCGAGAGAAGCCACGAGCATACAACTGAAAAAGGAGAAAAGAAGAACTACTTTAAAAGTAATAAAAGTGAAGATCAGCTTGTCACTGAAGAAGAAATAGAGCTGCTCAGGACTGATGAAACAACGGGAATCAAGGTTCTGAACGAGGAAAACATCTGTTGAAGGAGCTGAGCTCATGAAGCTCTGCAGATCAACTGCAGGTCGTCCTCATCAGCAACACAGGAGAAATCAAATCATTTACTCAACATAATACTGATCCCAGCGGTCATCACTTTTGCTTCACCTTTGACCTTTTCTCTCTTGTTTGTTTGCGCCTTTTAAGTACAATAATTTACCCATTTAGTGACTTTTACCACCAACAGTAAAGCACCATGAGAAAAGTTCAGATCAAAATCATTCTGAATGTTAAAGTGTTTTCAGGCTTTAATCCTACGAATAAGATTTCTAAAAGGGGGACTGCAGCCATAACTGGCCATGCAGGAAGTGAACATTACACAAATAATTTCTTCTTTTTTCTCTTTTTTTTAGTAAAGAAAAGCTGGTTATGAATCTCAGTGAACATCAGTGGATTTTTATGCTGCAGGTGGATTAAAGTTCATGTGAACTGTGAGATTCACCTTTAAGAGAAAATATTAATGTTAGGAAAGTACAACAAACAACATGTCGGCAGATTCTTTTCCTAATTTCTTGAGAATATGGAACAAACTGAAGCTCTGCACATTTGATGTTCAAGTCTTTCCATTTAACATGTTTTCTGTCAGCCAAATGTTATTTAGGTGAGAAGAACAACAAACTTGATGTTACAAATGTTGATTTTTTTTTTCACACGTTACATGATCATATTTATTTTATTTATTACTTATTTTGACTCATATAAGTGTAATTAATGTGAATGATCTTTGGCTATGGAAAAAAATAACAGTAAGAGTCGACATCAGCTGTTTCCAACCTTTTAGGCTTTTGAGCTTTTAAAATGAAGCAAAGTCTTGTTGTGATGCTGAATAAGCAGCTGCATGAATTTAGCAGCTGTGACCAGTTCAAATAAAAAACTGTGTTATTTATGTTTGTATGTAGTGTTAAGGTCAGTCTGCATTTGAGCGATATGAGAGATCTGATCATTTCTCAGCTGCAGATCTCTGGATGTTTTTTAATCATGTACAGCTGAGCAAACACAGTTTGATTTTGTCCAAGAGGAAAGATGATCAGTCTTTGGTTGTGGCTCCACAACTCTGGCCCTGTGACAGAGGTTCAAAGATGATCATTGTCACTTTAGACCAGTTGTTCCCAAACTTTTTCTGGCATACCTGCATTCACAGGCTGAAAAAAGTTCACGCCACCCTACACCAACATTTTTAAAATTAATTATTATAGAGCTTAATCAGTTATTAATCAACAATTTAATTAACAATTTTGATAATCGATTAATCTTTTTGTGTCATTTTTTGAAGAAGTCCATTTTCTCTGATTTCAGTTTCTTAAATGTGAATATTTTCTGGTTTCTTTACTCCTCTCTGACTGTAAACTGAATATCTTTGAGTTGTGAACAAAACAAGACATTTGAGACATTTATGTCATTTTTTCGTCTTGTTACATCTTTTCCATTGTTTTCATCTTGTTACATTTTGTTGCATCTTTTTGTGTTGTTGTCTTGTTACATCAGTCGTCTGTGGGACGCACTGATGAATAAATCAAGGAATCGTCTTTTCTATGTGTTATTGTTTCATCTATTTAGGCTGAAATAAGTCTAGATGTTGGGAAGGTGGTGCACAATGATGCAAAATAAAAATAATCAATAAATTTTGGAAATTTTGGCTTTTTGGAAATACAATAAAACTAAAGTAATAAATGTGTTTTGAAAATGTGAGGAGTAGAAAGTAGAGATATTTGTGTTAAAATGTTTGGAGAAAAGGTAAAGAAGAGTTCTCAGAAAAATAAATACTCAAGTACTGATGCCTGAAAAGTATTTAAGTAAGTATTTGTACTTAGTTACTTCCCCCATTTAAGTCCTATCTTGTTCCCTGCAGTAAAATAACAGGCCTGTCATCTGTTTTAATGAATATTTGCAGGTTGCCACAGCAGATATATGTTGCTAACGGCCCTCTGTAACTGACAGATTTATTTACTGTGTATTATTTTATCACTGGTTACCTAGCAACTGAGTCCAAAGTTCAGATCTTAATAAGACTCAAGGTCAGCTCAGCTGTAAACAGATACAGAGATCACAATAGTGTATCTAAATTTAAACTAACCTTTAACTTAATTTACTGCCAGCTTTAACTGCACTGTATACTTTACTGTATATAAACTGCATGGAGCAATAAAACAACCAAAGTACCAGGATCCTATGAATCATGTACAGACAACAACAGCCACACAGATGAGTTAACTGAGGCTCAGAAGATTCAACAGGTACGTGATCTTTCTCTGACATTTATTTAAATACGTCCTACGTCCTTTTAAGTGGTTAAAAAGCTCCTTGCATGTTTTTATTACAGAGTAGTGATAGTTGTTCTATAAAACAATTTAATCTCTCTGAATTGGAACCCTTTCACCATAAATGAGTCCACCATTAGGTTTTACAAAAATTAAATAATTAAAATTTACTCATATGGCAGCTTTCTGACACAAAATGTCATTTAAAGCTCCAAATGCAAGACTTGTGTCATTATAGTAATCTTCCAGGATATTTTGGATGATTTGGTGATGCTCTAAGCTTTCACTACCACTAATAGCATTTTTTCTCAATATTTCCTTGCTCAGTATCAGATGCTGCCACCTCACCGGTGATCATAACTTTAGAAGGGATCGATAAAGGGGCCAGTGGGGTGATTTTAGACTGTGAGTCTAAAGGCTGGTATCCAGAGCCTGGGGTGTCCTGGCTGGACGGTGAGGGACACGTCCACTCTGCTGGATTTAATAATCACCACACCTGCTGATCTATACTCACCCTGCAGCACTACTGCACATGCAACCTGAAAAGTCCTCCCAAATTGAAGTGTGCACAGACAGCTGTCTGCGTGATGCATGCTTTTGCTCTGTCGTAGAACTGGGGCTGCACTCAGAACAATGAAGACCTCTCAAAGTGTTTTTACTGATTGTTGACAAAGTGTTCTGAGATTACTACCTGGCTTTATGCAAAACTGTATTTATGAGATTATGAAATGAGAATTTTCCACAAGACACTTCGCGTGGCAAATGCACACATTTCAGAACTTGTTTAGTCAAGTTATTTCTTAGTTTGAATAATTCAGAGATTGTTAATTATTGTCCTTTGTATCTTTTCTTTCTACTGACAACACTGTTCTTAACTTTTCTTTTTACAAAGCTTCAGATACTGCGTCCTTGCCTGTCCTCAGTTTAGCAGGGATTGACAGAAACAGACGAGGGGTGATTTTAAACTGTGACTCCAAGAGATGGTTTCCAAAGCCTGAGCTCATCTGGCTGGACGGTGAGGGACACGTCCTCTCTGCTGGACGTACAGAGACAGTCAGAGGTCCTGATGGTCTCTATACTGTCAGCAGCAGAGTGACTGTGGAGAAGAGACACAGAAACAACTTCACCTGTAGAGTCCAACAGAAGAACATCAACCAGACCAGAGAGACACAGATCTGTGTTACAGGTAAAAATAATCAGTTTTTAATAATGTGATCACTGTTTTAGTTTCAGATAGCTGGGATCTAGTTTGATATGTTATTTTGTCTATTTATCATTTCAGATCATTTCTTCCAGGTCCAGTCCAGTTCTTATGCTACCACAGTTGGTTTGGCTGTTTGTTTGGCTGTTTGTATCCTGATTATTCTGGTACTGGTCCTTTTTGTGTGGAGAATAAACAGAATCAGTAAGTCACAAATTAATCACAGTACCTTTTAAATGTCCAGTTATTCTCACAGGTGTAATGAGGAAAAAAATAATTTAATCAAAATGTTTTGAGTTTAATGTCAGATTTTACAGTTTTCAGGTGTCTTTTTTTATAATCTATTTCATTACTGATCTTTGACTGAAATGTCTCACATGCTGATACTTTTGTAAATGTATTTTATACTTCAATTTTACTGCCTTTGTTTTTACACAGAGACCACGAGAAGCCACAAGGATAAAACTGTAAAAGGAGAAAAGAAGAACTGCTTTAAAAGTAAGAAAACTAAGGATCAGTCTGTCCCTGAAGAAGAGAGAGAGACGGAGCCGCTCAGGACTGATGGAACAGGACAAATGAAGGCTTCAAACAAGGATGGAGGACAAAAGAAGAGCAAACATGTGAGTAAAGAACCATAATATTTCATTCAGGAGAAAAAATAAAAGAGCAGGAAGAGTAAAGTTTGATCTGAGTGAGAAGGCTAGAAAATCTTTACATCAAAAACAGAATCCATGTTTCCAAAGAAGTTAAGAACATAAAAAGAGCAGCTATGACAGAGAGATATCCTTAAGTTAGGGAACATCCTCGTCTTCCTCTGATGAAACAGGAACATTGTTCAACATGGCGTCCAATCAACATCGTTCAGCTGTAGAGACTTGTAATAATAAAAATACTAGAAGAGGTCACTCAGAGTGGAGATCTCAGCCAGGAAACCTGAAAATAATATTTGGATGTGTCCCCTGTGTAATCACCAACATGTTGATTAATAACTGCATATTTTTTCTCAGTAACTGTAACTGAGACATAATTAGTGCATGAATTCTTGTGGCCAAAAACATGTTTTGTGAGGTCACCATGATTTTTGATGACCAAAATCTAACCAGTTCATCCTTGTATCGAGTGTGAATGAATTCCATCAGGGCGTTCACAGGAATGGGATGACCTAAAACAGGACTGTGGCAGTGTGTTACGACTGTGTGGTTTTCTCTGTGCTGTGTCCCTTTGCTCTCTCTCCAGCTCCACCCTAAACTGGTCACGAGGTGCACCTGGCCTGATCGAGGTGTGTTTAAAAGCACCTGTGCAGGCAGCAGAAGACAGAGGCTTGTGGCATGGGGACTGCTGGTGGTTCTCGCCCCCTCAACATGGGGTTGTTTTTGTATTTAGGTTTTGACTTAATGTATTTTGTTAGTGTTGATTTGGTAACTTTGTTTTATGTTAATAAATCCCATGGATTTGCTTGTTTTAAAAGGTGTCTCTGTGGGTTATTTTTGGTCAATTGTGGTGTGTTGTTCACCCCAGTAGGGCCACCTTAGGGTGGGGTGTAACACAGTGGAAGAGCAGATTCAGGAGTTATCATCCCAAGTCTCTTACTTGTTGTTTCCTTGATTCCTGCTTGAACCGGATGTTCTTCTGTTCCACCGTCTTGCAGGCTGTTCCAAGTCTCTTATTTTGGCTCTGAGGGATCTCTGAGGAGCGATGTGCAAGGATACACAAGAGCAGCCTTCACAAAAGTCTTTTAGCTGCTGACAACGCCCCCTTATTAGATGTCATTTATTCATCTCTTAAATCAGATTTACTTGTGTCATCTGTCCTTACATGGTTTCCTTACATTTCTCCTTGAACGATCTGTGGGTGTGTGATGTCTTGGGACAGACTGTGTCGTGTCTTTCCATTGACTTTGCATGCGTTCACATCATGTCTGTCTGAAGAAACCTCAGTGTCAGAGGAACATGTATAAACAGTCACTTTAACAGTTTGTTAAGTGCACATTTTTCAATGCAAAACTGAAAAGATGACAAATTAACATTTTTATAATTAATCACATTTATTTCGACTGAGAAAAATTTCCCTTCACTTAAGAAAACTTCTAAATCCAGAAAATGTTTCAGTCAGCAGTTCAGGTTTTCTTAGACTGTTACTTCCGGCAGTAAAACACGGCTAAAAGATCAACTGTTAGCCCTTGAATGACTAATTTATATTTGTTGTCTTCTGCTCAGCAGGATGAAAACAAATGTGAAATGTCTGTGAATTCCCAGACAGACGAAACCAACTCAGTCAACCAGAGCTCGACCACAGGACCCGTCATGAAGGTTGACCGAGGGGGCAAATTTATACGTCTTGTCAACATGTCCAAAGAGGTAATGATGTTTGAGTGTGGATGAACACCGTAACTTTTATATCCTCTTTATCAGGTCATCTATGTAGATAAGAATTGGTTCTCAGTTGACTTATCTGGCTCAGTGAAGGTAAAATAAAAGAAATAAATATATGCAAATGGAGCATTCAAACCAAATTACTGACCCAGAGTGACAGAGTGACATGACATGCAATTATTCATAAGTACAATGGATTTAACACACAAAATAACATTTATTCATTAGTCTCTCTTTGTCTTATCCTTCATCTCACACCCGATTTCCTTCCTGCAGGATCAACAACTGGGAGGCTGGAAGGTGCAAATAAAGATCAACAACACAAAATCCATCATTCACACATTCGACAAGTCATTCAAACTCAGGCATGGAAAGAATTTCACTGTGAGTTTGTCTTTACTTCTCAGTTTTGTTTTTTTTTTTACATGACTGTTAAAATAAAATACTACTACTACTACTACTACTAATACTAATAATAATAATAATAATAACTAGAACTGCAAGCAGTTATGAAAGGGGGCCAAGCCTCCCGCGTGACTCGGCCCCCGGGCGTCACGGAGCCCACGCAACACGAACGACTCTGTTTCGTCACCGGGAGGCACATCGCCGAGATTTGCTGTGAAGCATGGGGTCAAACAAGGCTGCCCTCTCTCTCCATTTCCCTCAGTGTAATGGGAAGAGCAATGTGAAAGGCTGAATATGTTTGTTGTAACAAGTCACGCTCACTTTGACCAAACATCACTAAACTTTACAGACGGCCTCGGGAGCGACTCCACTTGGCACCCGCCAAATTTCGTGCGAATCCGATGAACTTTTATGTCACTTGATATTTCTGTGTTTATAGCGCCCCCTATCAGTCAATTTGCGCCAAATTTGGCACAGAGCCTGTGGTTGACCTCTGCAACGTGTGGATTGAGTTTGAAGTTGTTAGTTTTTACTTTGACAAAAATATGCAACAGTATGTGTTTTTTAGCTAGAGGAAAAAATTGCTTATTTTTAAGTACCCAGCGTTTTTTTGGAGTTCCAAAATTCTTTTGATAACTTTTGATCAGGCCTGTCTGGAGATTGTGTGTGCAAAGTTTCGTGCAGATGGAGCGTAAACCCTAGGAGGAGTTCGAAAAAGTAGGTTTTTGACGTGTAGGGACTTACAAAGGGAAATATGCTGTTGAAGTGGGCGTGGCCTATGTCAAAAGATGCGGATCTATTTAGGGAACATGTGGATATAAAGTTTATGAACTTGTGATCAAAAATGTGGAAGTTACAGGCCAAAACGTGATTGTGTCCGTTACAGCGCCACCTAGTGGAGTAGACGCATAATTTTTGGTGTGGGTGGTGTGTGTCCTATTCTATATATACCCTGTAAATTTCACAGCCCTCAGCGTAATACTTGAGCTAAAATAAATGTTTGTTGTTTATGTCGTAATAAGCCACGCCCACTTTGACCAGTCGTGATTATCATCAAGATATGGCCTGAGGAGTGACCCAGCATCATGCCCACCAAATTTGGTAAAAATTGGTGTTGCCGTTTAAGAGATATAACGTTGGCATATTTGCAGCGCCCCCTAGTGGGCAAAGTTAACCAAACTTGGCTCACACCCCCACAGTCACATGACAACCAAGGATCTCGGATTTGGTGTCGTTAGCATTTATTTTGACCGAGATATGCAACTGTTCGCTTTTTTCTAGCTAGCTATAAAATTTTATTCGTTAATAATTTGCGCATATTTTGACCAAACCAAACTGTTTTGATAACTTTAGATGAGGTCCAGCTGACGAATGGACATACCAAATTTCACACTGATCGGACCAAACCCCAAGGAGGAGTTCAGAAAAGTAGGTTTTTGAGTTTTAGCGATTTCCTGAAAAAAAATTCTAGGCGGAAAGGGGCGTGGCCTAGCCCAGGTGATTCAGGCAATTCAGGGAATCTGTGGATATGAGGCTTTTGAATGTGCGCCAAAGGATTTGGGAGTTATAGGCCAAAACGTGTTTCCCTTGGTTATAGCGCCACCTGCTGGCAGACATATGTCAATTTTTGCGCCTGAGGTACGTGCAGGGGTCTGGACCAATCCTCCAAATTGCACCGCCCTCCCTTGTACGGTTTATCCTGCAGTACCACTTTTATCAACGGAAGAATAAAAGAAATAATAAAAACTAGAACTGCAAGCAGTTATGAACGGGGGCCAAGCCTCCCGCGCAACTCGGCCCCCGAGCGTAGCGGAGCCCACGCAACGCAAATGGCTCTGTTTCGTCACTGGGAGGCATGTTGCCGAGGTTTGCTGTTAAACGTTCGGTAAAACAAGGCTGCCCTGTCTCTCCCTTCCTCTTACTGTAATGGGAAGAGCACTGCAAGTGTCAAATGCTGAATATGTTTGTTGTAATAAGTCACGCCCACTTTGACCAAAGGTAACAAAACTTTACGGCTGGGCTCGGGAGCGACTCCAGATCACGCTCCTCGAATTTCGTGTGGATCCGAGCAACTTTTGTGTCACTTGATATTACCGTGTTTATAGCGCTCCCTGTTGGCCAATTTGCACCAAATTTGGTACAGAGCCTCTGTTTGACCTCAGAAACAAGTGAGTTGAGTTTCATGTTGATAGCTTTTATTATGATAAAAATATGCAACAATATGTGTTTGTTAGCTAGCAGAAAAACTTGCTTATTTATAAGTACCGTGTTTTTTTGGAGTAGCAAAATTCCTTTGATAACTTTTGATCAGGCATGTCTGGAGATTGTGTGTGCAAAGTTTTGTGCAGATGGAGCGTAAACCCTCGGAGGAGTTCGAAAAAGTAGGTTTTTGACGTGTAGCGACTTACAAAGAGAAATATACTGTGGGAGTGGGCGTGACCTAAGTCAGAAGATGCGGATCTATTCAGGGAACACGTGGATATAAAGTTTATGAAGATGTGATTAAAAATGTGGAAGTTACAGGCCAAAATGCGTTTGCGTCTGTGACAGCGCCACCTAGTGGAGTAGACACACAATTTTTGGTATGGGTGGTCTGTATCCTATTCTATATATATATTGTAATTTTCACAGTCCTCAGCATAATACTTGAGCTGAAATAAAGATTTGTTGTTTATCTCGTAATAAGCCACGCCCACTTTGACCAGTCGGGATTACCTTCAAGATATGGCCTCAGGAGTGACCCAGCATCATGCCCACCAAATTTGGTAAAAATCAGTGTTGGCGTTTAAGAGATATAACATTCCCATATTTGCAGCGCCCCCTAGTGGCCAACATTAGCCAAATTTGGCTCATACCCCCACAGTCACATGCCAACCAAGGATCTCAGATTTGGTGTCGTTAGCATTTACTTTGACCGAGTTATGCAAGTGTTCGTGTTTTTGTAGCTAGCTAGAAAATTTTATTCGTTAATAATTTGCACATATTTTGACGGAACAAAATTCTTTTGATAACTTTAGATCAGGTCCAGCTGACGAACATACGTGCCAAATTTCACACTGATCGGACCAAACCCCAAGGAGGAGTTCGAAAAAGTAGGTTTTCCAGTTTTTGCGATTTCCTGAAAAAAAATTATAGGCGGAAATGGGCGTGGCCTAGCCCAGGTGATTCAGGGCTATTCAGGGAATCTGTGGATATGAGGCTTTTGAATGTGCGATATTCGATGTGGGAGTTGTAGGCCAAAAGGTGTTTTCCTTGGTTATAGCGCCACCTGCTGGCGGACATATGTCAATTTTTGCGCCTGAGGTACGTGCAGGGGTCTGGACCAACCCTCCAAATTGCACCGCCCTCCCATGCATGGTTTAGCCTGCAGCACCACTTTTAGCGGTGGAAAAATAAAAATAATAGAGAAAAATAAAAATCAGAACAAAAACAATAGGGTTCCCAGCACCGCTGGTCCTGGGAAACGCGTATGCTTGCATACGCGTCCCCCAGGCCCCGCGGGCTTGGCCCCCTAACTAGAACTGCAAGCAGTTATGAACGGGGCCAAGCCTCCCGCGCGACTCGGCCCCCGGGCATCGCGGAGCCCACGCAACTGAAGTGGCTCTATTTCGTTACCAGGAGGTACACTGTCAAGATCTGCTATGGAACGTGGGGTCGCACAAGGCTGCCCTCTCTTTCCATTCCTTTTATTGTAATGGGAAGAGCAGTGTGAAAGGCTGAATATGTTTATCGTAAGAAGTCACACCCACTTTGACCAAACATCACAAAAGTTTACAGGTGGCCTCTGGAGCGAGTCCACAAAGCGCTCCCCGAATTTCGTGCGAATCTGAGCAACTTTTGTGTCGTTTGATTTTTCTCAGTTTGTAGCGCCCCCTTTTGACCAATTTGTACCAAATTTGGTACAGAGCCTCTGGCTGACCTCTGAAACAAGTGATTTGAGTTTCATGTCGATAGCTTTTACTTTGACAAAAGTAAGTAACAGTATGTGTTTTTTGGCTAGCAGAAAAAATTGTGTATTTACAAGTACTGCATTTTTTGTAGTAGCAAAATTCTTTTGAAAACTTTTAATCAGGCGCGTCTGGAGATTGTGTGTGCAAAGTTTCGTGCAGATGGAACGTAAAGCCTAGGAGGAGTTCGAAAAAGTAGATTTTTGACGTTTAGCGACTTACAAAGAGAAATGTGCTGTGGGAGTGGGCGTGGCCTATGTCAAAAGATGCGGATCTATGTTGGGGACACGTGGATATAAAGTTTTTGAAGATGTGATTAAAAATGTGGAAGTTACAGGGCAAAATGTGTTTGCGTCCATTACAGCGCCACCTAGTGGATTAGACGCACAATTTTTGGTATGGGTGGTCTGTGTCCTATTCTATATATACCCTGTAAATTTCACAGCCCTCAGTGTAATACTTGAGCTAAAATAAATGTTTATTGTTTATCTCGTAATAAGCCACGCCCACTTTGACCAGTCAGGATTACCTTCAAGATATGGCCTCGGGAGTCCCCCAACATCATGCCCACCAAATTTGGTAAAAATGGGTGTTGGCGTTTAAGAGATATAACACTCCGTATTTGCAGCGCCCCCTAGTGGCCAACATCAGCCAAATTTGGCTCATACCCCCACAGTCACATGCCAGCCAAGGATCTCTGAAATGGTGTCATTAGCATTTATTTTGACCGAGATATGCAACTGTTCGCGTTTTTATAGCTAGCTAGAAAAATTTATTCGTTAATAATTTGGGCATATTTTGACATAACGAAATTCTTTTGATATCTTTAAATCAGATCCCTCTGAGGACCGTACGTGCCAAATTTCACACTGTTTGGACAAAACCCCAAGGAGGAGTTAGGAAAAGTTGGTTTTTGAGCTTTTGCGATTTCCTGAAAAAAAATTATAGGCGGAAATGGGCGTGGCCTAGCCCAGGTGATTCAGGGCTATTCAGAGAATCTGTGGATATGAGGCTTTTGAATGTGCGACATATGCTGTGGGAGTTATAGGCCAAAAGGTGTTTCCCTTGGTTGTAGCGCCACCTGCTGGCGGACATATGTCAATTTTTGCGCCTGAGGTACGTGCAGGGGTCTTGACCAACCTTCCAAATTGCACCGCCCTCCCTTGCACGGTTTAGCCTGCAGCACCACTTTTATATGTGGAAGAATAAAAATAATAACTATAATAATAAAAATAAAAATCCGAACAAAAACAATAGGGTTCCCAGCACCGCTGGTCCTGGGAAACGCGTATGCTTGTGCATACGCGTCCCCCAGGCCCCGCGGGCTTGGCCCCCTAATAAAAATCGGAACGAAAACAATAGGGTTCCCAGCACCGCTGGTGCTGGGAAACGCGTATGCCTTGCATACGCGTTCCCCAGCCCCCGCGGGCTTGGCCCCCTAATTAATAATGATAATAATAATTCTGCTTGTTGTCTGTGGCTTTTGAATTTTATAGTTGTGGGCCCATGGTCATGGTTCTGATAATCCTCACACTGACCTGAAGTTGAAGGACCTGAAGTCGTGGAGCGCTACAGATCAAGTGCAGGTCGACCTCATCAGCAAAACTGGAGAGATCAAATCAGCTCAGCCTACAGGCCATAATTAGACCAGCTGTCCTACTTTTTACCTCACCTTTATGTCATTTTACACTTTTGTTGTAGTTTACTACAGTTGTTCTCCGTTTAGTGACTTCTATCACCAACAGTAAAGAGCCATGAGTGAAGGTTACCACCATAACATAAAAATGATCTCTGAATGTTAAATTCTAAAGTAATTCAGAAAGATTGAAAACAGAAAGAATTAAACGTGAAGAAAAACTGACTATATTTATATTAAAATGTCCTTTGAGTTGCAACACAAATGTTTATACAGTATACAGAAGTGATGTGAGAGTTGTCTTGTGAAACTTATTTTTTATTTGTTGTTATTCTATGTTTTGTATGATTTACAGTTCAGTTAATAGTGGCAGAGTAGACTCACTCATTTTTCATAAATATATTTCTTTTTTCAATGTGTGATAAAGAACTCTAAATTAATGGAATAAAGATACAATTTTGTATATATGGAATGATATCTGAGAGAGAAGGAGAGAAGGATGGAGGTGGGTGGAGGTGGATGGGGTAGAACTAAACGATGAAAGTTTTGAACAGTTTTTCTTTCTATTTATTTTCTACACATGTATTTCATTTTATTTTACATTTTATTTTATTTTTACAAATTATCAAAATAAATCAAAATCAGATCAATAAAGACTTCAACTTACATAAAGTTGCGTGTGTCATGTGACTTACTTCACTTATGTCAAATAAATTACATAATGGACTTATTTAACCCAAACCATGATCTTTAATTAACCAAACCAAGTAATTTTTGGAACATTAACCAAATGCTAAACATTGCTAAAAGGTACCCTGAGCGATGAGACGCAGAGTGGAACAACAACGCAGCGTTGCTATTTGATGACCTGGGATGAGAGCGCTTGAGAACGCTTTGACCTGCATACTAATGTAATATAATATGCTCATAGTTACAATGCTGTCATGACAGAGAGTAAACAGTTTACAATGATCACCATTAAAAATTTGATTATATTCTTATTGTTCTGCGGTTTTGATGCAGTAACGCAGCAGATGGTTTAATGTGGATATTTAAAATGAAGCATCTCTATCAAACCGTGAACGTTTTCTTTGCTGCGCACACGCTCTCATGTGGTTTCAGTCTGAGAAGCTCAAATTATCAGCAGCATCTGAAGACTCTAAAACAAAACTGTCATCTGACTTTTTAAAAATACTTGATGCATCAGTCAGTACCTGTGTGGTTTTCAAACTTTTCTCTGTGTGAGAAAGTTTAGAACATGTGATGAAGATAAGTTTGACATCTTACACTGAACTTGAACAAAAGTAAAACCAGATGAAAATGAAATGTAAATAATCTCGCCCATTGCTTTTAAAAGAGCATCTTTTCTGACCTGCCAGATTTCCCAGGATGCTCTCAGCTTCATTACCAAATCAAACTGCCTTTTACTTGAGTTATTTGTGTGTAACTGGTAGTTTCCCACAGTGCAGCAGTCCCACCAGCAGCAGCAGCAGAGGCACCATCACGATGGTGAAAACTGTCCTCAAGAGGAGGAGAACATACAAGAAGTGATCCGAGCAGGGACAAGTGTCTCTGTGAGGAGCTGCAAAGACAGGAGGACATATTTTCTGTAACAGTCTGGACGTATAAGTCGTCTCCAAAGTTTTACTCTGGCACAGAAAGCCATGTTTTTACCTCTGACAGCCAACCAGCTCTCTGGTGATTCTCCACTATCAGAGATGTTACACTTGTAGAGTCCTTCATCAGACTTGGAGACACTGTGGATGATCATCTCTCCTGTAGAGCTGCTCCCCATGAGGAGGCCATCTTTATAGAAATCAGCTGTGAGGTTGGAGGAAGTCGTCCTGTTTCCGCGGCGCAGAGTCACGTTGCTGCCCTCCATCACAGGGAGGACAGGACTGTCCAGGATCAAGGGACCAACTGAAAAACATGATATTAGATTTCTCTGAAATTTGATAAAAGGAGGATTAATATTGGTTTAAAGGAGCAATATGTGAAAATTGTACATTCAAAAATGAGGACAACAGTATAAATAGTGAGTTGGAGCCACAGACTGTATATTAAATAGGTTGAAATCTTATATAATATACAATTTGTAGCTGAAGCAAATCATTTCCCCTGCTCTCTCCTTCCCAGACTCGAGGAAGCTCAGGCAGGAACACTGCAGGAGCACAAGTTAATAAACTTAATTTGACAATAAAAAGTGAGGATGAGTCTTCCACTGTAAGCTGATCAGCTGTTTATAACTGTCAATTGTCTGTCAAAGTAAAGTTAAGCCAGTTATCCTATAAACAAAAGCCCACTGCTCTGAAAATACTGCCTGCCAAACTCCATTTACAAATTGCTTCTTTTAACTGTTTTAAACACCTGTGCCTCTTAAAAGATTATTAATTATTTCTTGTGAGTCAGAAAAAGTCTAACTAATGTGAAACACGCAAACAAAAACAGACATTAAGACCCTGATGACATAACATGGTCTTTTTTATAATAAATCACAGTAATTATAAGGCAGATTTCTCCTTTAATATCTTCTTTTAGCTCTACAGGGATTAACAGAGATAATTTCATGGATTTCAAACAGTTACTTGACAAGTTAACCCTGTTTTCACAGGACCATAACTGGGAGCTGTTAGTTATTTGTAATAATTGCGGAGGTCAGAACAAGTGATTCTGTTTGTTTTAGTGCCTCACCCTACAAGACATGGCTTTGCACTTTCATTACAAAAGAGCTACCCACTTGAAGATGTGTCTTTAACTGAAAACAAGCTTAGCTTGAGTTGAGTTTCAACACATACTTGTTTGAGGGGCAGAAAGGGGGTCATCAGGGGTTGGCTGCAATCGCGGAGACGTCCACCGCAGCCTGTTTGGAGGCGGTTTTCAGCACACTTAAGCCCCAAGCCATCTCGGGTGTGACTCTGCAACAGCCTGGTGCATTTCAAATGGTTATGGAAAATGCAAGTCAGGGCAGCACGGCTTGACTCGGCGCAGCCAGAAGTGCCAACGGAAAAGCGCTATATGTATGTACTATAATGTTGTGTTGGTGGTCTGCTTTTTAAATAGTGCATGTCTCACCTCTGACAGTCAACCAGCTCTCTGGAGATTCTTCAGTCTCAGAGATGTTGCACTAGTAGAGTCCTTCATCAGACTTGGAAAACACTGTGGATGGCCAGCTCTCCAGTGGAACTGGTCCCAACATGGACACCACCTTTATAAAAATCAGCTGTGAGGTTGGAGGAAGTGTCCTCGTTTCTACAGCGCAGAGTCACAGCGTCCCCCCTCCATCACAGGAAGGACAGGACTGTCCAGGACCACAGAACCAGCTGAAGAACATTACAAAATGTTTGCAAGCAGAGGAGCCATAAACAGTACAACTTTAGAAATACCAAAAGAGGGATTTAACGTTAACATTTCTGTCATTGACATATTGTGGTTTTAGAGCTGAAATCTACATCCAGTCAACTGACCAGTGACGGTGATTTTGACAGTGTTGCTTTTTTCTCCTCCTCCATCTTCACACCAGTATTCTCCACTGTCTGACGAAAAGGCACGGTCGATGGTGCAGGTCACAGTTGATGTCTCTGTGTCACATGAACAGCCTTTGAGGTTTTCATTGATGTTCCTCACTTTCCATCCAGCCGAGACATTAAACCCCTCACAGATGAAAGAGACACGCCCGTATTCAAAGACCTGCAGTTGAGTTGGAACGACACGAAAAGCTGCATCTGGCACACAGAGAAAAACTTAGTTCCCAGAAAGGAAAAAAATGCATAATATAATGAAAAATAAAACATAAACTGTTGGATAATCTACTGCTAAAACAATAGTATGCCTGCACACTTGAAAGTAGCAAAAGAGTAGCAGGTCCACTCCAATTTTTGTATGGGGTTAGGTTAATACTATTTGTTCCACAGATTTGCTGCAAGATTTAACAACATTTTTGACCACTCGAAAATTGAAAATCATGGACATCATGTCCTCCACATTAGATTTACATTTTACACACCTTCCCTACATTTCTGGAATCAGGGTTGTAGGATCAGCGCTACAGTAAAAAAGTTAGAAACATGTCTTTTTGTGTGTCCCAAGACATTTGATGAAACAACTGCTACTAACCAGATGTCTGAGGATAACTTTGCTCAACATGTGCAACCAGCAGCATCAGCAGGTTCATTACTGAGGAACAAAAAGGAAAGTTGTATATATGCATGTAGATGTTCACTAAAAACATATTAAACATAATCACTGTAGAGACATTTCTGACTCTTTGACTCACTTGAAATTCTAATTGTAGTGGACTCAATCACAAAACCAGACATGACTTGACATATCCCCCATAAAGGACACTTAAAGGACACTTAAAGGACACTTAAAGGACACTGGTTTTGGCTAACAGACTCCTCTCCCATGTAGAAAACATCCTTCCTGAGTCTCATAGTGGATTTTGCCAAAAAAGAGGTGCCACAGATGTGATTTTCATCCCTCGGCAATTACCAGAAAACAGGAACAAAATCATCCACTACACATGGCCTTCATATACCTCACCTTCTCGACCCCGAGTGCTCATTCCATTATCATTACTATCATCATAATATTATCATTATTGTCCGATTGTGGGGGCCATGTCTGGGTAAAAAAAATCATTTATCTCTTTCCCTCTGAACTTTAGGAAAATTATTAACTAAAACTATATGTTACCATGATTTTGATTTTTATTTTCTTTACTGTTATTAAAGTACAGAAACAAAAAGTTTACAATGTTAAATTTAGTACTCACACAGTGATGCAGAGAGCTGTAACCTCCATGTTGTCTTGCTGCTGACTGACTGAACAACAGGCTGAATAAGTTATAGTCTAGTTGACAACTTCCTCTTCCTGTGCAGATTATTTCTGGTGTGAACGTGAGCAATACAGTATCTTGGGCTGTGTGACCAGGTTTTAACCTGAAACATGACTGTGTATTCTCAGCATGACAATGAAAACAGATTCAGTATGATTAATGTGTTCAGAAGTTTCTGTGTTATATAAAACAGAAGATGATCTGGAATAGTGATGCTACACAATCAGTTTATTCCTCTTCTTCTTCTTTTTTCTTCCTTTTTTTGTACCAACTCATGTCCTTTTCCTGCATTTGAAGTCGTGGTATTTGCAAATTCAAATATCAGTTTTTTGGCTTGTTTCTCATTTGTAAATAAAATAAAGATATTATTAAAAAACTGCACTTCATTACAATTTAGCTCTCAATTGAGGCTTTTTTGGCACTTTTTTTTTTTTGTTATGTATGAGACAACATTGAGGCCTTTTTGTAGTTTCACAAGCCATAATAAATCTACAATAATTTCTGCTTTTTTTTGAAATTTAACACCCTTTGAGGCACAAAACATGGAAGGAAGGATATTTATGAGACACAATGTTTGTTTTTGGTTCTCTATTTTTTCATGTATGAACATGCTAACACATGTTTACCATCTGTTGTCGCCCAGAACGTACAATCAACAGACTGTTGCAATAAATTTTATGTTAAAAATAAGAGATGAAAGTTGGGGATGGAAATTATGACAGAAGAACAGTATAGCTATTTTAATCTTTAATTTTATTTTATAAGAAACTGAATTCAGAAAAATGGACATTCTTGTTTCATGGTGCAGCTGCTCACAGTGAACAGTTAATGTGCCTGACTTTGAAATTATAGTCTATGAAACATATGTAAGCAAAATATATTTCACATCAAATTGTGCCAATGCCAAAATAATTCTGGTTAATTAACTGCATCTATTTATTTATTATTCTTATTTTGTCACTGAAACAAGACAATATAAAGCAGTAACATTTCTGTATGGAAAAAGGAAAGTGTTTCTGATGATGACAGGTGTGCAGATTTACAGCAGGAGGCAGAGTCGAGTTATTATCAGCCAGTCTGTGATGATTTACGTGTGCGTGTGTGTGTGTGTGTGTGTGTGTGTGTGTGTGTGTTGTGTGTGTGTGCTTCAGGCAGGATACATTGTTACCACCTGTGATAAAGTTCAAATGCAGTCATTTATACTTTTTTTATTTTATTTGCATATATAGTTACATTTAACTCTTAAACTGTCTGAATGGCTCCTCACATTCACTTTTCACTGGATTAAATGGATCAAATAACTCCTGTGGGAGTTGTGGTAGCCACTTTATTTGTTTGTTTGTTTGTTTATTATATCTATTTTTATTTTTTGCTGTTCTAAAATTATTATGTCAAACAAAAAACAAGCATTACCCAACAAGCTCCATCTCTGGCTGCTGTAGCTTGTTGGAGCTGTGTGCAGTTAAAACTACTGCAGAGGAAAAATATTTTTGTTAAAATACATCAGGTGTCATTTAATCAGAATAGATTTCACAGTTCTTTATTATTGAATTTAAATAAACATATCAGTGTGGCTTTAAACTAAATTCAGTTGCATCACGTCAAACTGTGAAATCGACGTGTTGGCGGTTGACCACCAAGTTTATTTAAAAGCTGCAGCAGCTTTTATAAACGGCGTCTTAACGCATGTGAACTGACAACAGAAAGAACAACGTGGTTTAACTTTAAACAATAATAAAAATAAACACTGATGCTGATGAGTTTCATCGACTAAAACTGGACCATGTGACCAGAGCGTCTCGCTGAATATTCATTATTGTGAAAATAAAAATAAAGTTTACTGGATTACTGAACATATACAAACAAGACTGGTTTTTACTATTTTAACAAGATATATTAGCTTTAGTTAAATTAGAAAAAGAGGGCTGTCCGCCCATTTACAATGATGTGGAGTAAAAGATACAAAATAATAAAACATAAAAGATAACAATTCAAACAAGTATTGAGAAAAACATATAAATGTACATCGTACAAAATACAAAAGTAATTATTTTAACAGCTACAAACAGAAGCTGAATGGTTTTGAAGGTAATGATTTTTAGGGTAAAAGAAGTTAAAAGATGTCATCTATTTCAGTATTTAATGCTTTCACAGAGTGTGAGAATACACAACTATTTCATTTATGTATGTGTTTATGCATAGATTTGCTTTGTTAAGAGAAAACACAAAATACAACTGTATCATTGTAAGATATAAAAGTTTTGATGGAGATGGAGGATAGTGTTGCAACCCAGGTTTTGTTATAGTGGCGGAGCCATTTATTTACAATAAATTAAAAATTCTTTTGTGTACTTTATTTAAATTCAAAATATAATAAAAGTACAATTTCAACTTAAATCTACAAACAAATACAATACTATTTGTCACATTAACATAAAATCAGAGTTTTCTCCTCCGTTCTCCGTCAGGTGTCTCCACTCTTTGTGGCCTGTAAGACAGAATAAATGAAGGATTTTAAACTTAAGGTTCACTTACTTTCAGCCATATCACAGCCTTTTTCAGTGCTGCTACCTGCTCAGGTGTGGTCACATGACTTTAGGTCAGCTGATCCTGAGTCACTGAAGGAACAAATTAATACGATAAAAAGTATAAAACTATTAAGCCGGTCACACCAGTTGGTTGTATATCAGTCTAAGTCTGTTTTTATTAGGAAAAAAATACAACAAATTCAACTTGTGTGAAGAACTAACACAATCTTGCCACAATTACGTGCCCCTGATGTGGCAAACAGACAGGTAAAAAAATGTAATGAGCATTTTTCCATCATTTTCTGACATTTATAGATTAAATAAAATATCTTGACATTCACTTTGAAAATGTAACAACAAAGAAGACATTATGAGATCTTTGTGAGGATAAAGATGGCTTTCCTCCAGATTTATTTCAAACTATCATGTCCATCACTAAATGAATCCTATTTTTTGCTTTTTTTTTTTTTTTTTTTTTTTTTTTTGTGGTTCTAAAGATATTAACTGACAGTTGCCTGACTGATTTTTGATGCCACTTGAACTTCGGACAGAGGAGCAGAAGAGCTGCAGGAGGTCAGAATTACCACCAGTCTTACCTTCACAATAGGAGAATAAAGAACTTCTGGCTCTGCTGTATTTGTGTCTCTGGCTGCTGCGGGATTCAGGTTCACTGTGAAGCTGGAAAAATCCTGGTTCTGCTTCAAAAACAAGAGGATTTCATGTTAAATGTTAAGATACAAGAACAAGAAGATAATCAATAATAATATTATATGAATGAACACATGAATGCCAGGGTCATCGCTGGTGTTTTTATGATCCTCTTCAAAGAATCCTAAAATATTTAGTTTTTTTTTCTATTTTTTTTAAAATCTCTGCAGCCCCATGTGACAGGTATAAAATACTCAAGACAGGTCGAACAGACTGAAATCTTGTAAATTCAGTTTTCTCTCTTTTCTTAAAAGCAAATTTAAAGGGAGCGTTCACCCCAAAAACAAAAATACATATTTTTCTCATGGTCTGTAGTGCTATTTATTCGTCTAGATTTTTGGGGGCTGAGTTGCAGAGTTTTGGAGATACTGGCCATAAAGATGTCTGCCTCAAAACCACTGTCTCTTTTCCGTAAACCAGGACCTGATTACTCAAGATGGTCCACAGACCTTTTTCGTGTAGGTACTACTTTTTTTCTTCAAGAAAAAAAAGTAAGTTCCAGTAAGTTCCAGTAAATTCTACTGTAGAAATAAAGTAGTTTCTTCATGAAACTAGCTCACGACGTCTTTCTCAGACACGTCCCTGCATTGTGGACGTGTCCCCACTGTGTGTCTTTGTAGTAAAAGAGTTTCAGGTACTAGACTGACCTGCCTGCAGTCCAGACCTGTCCTCACATTGAAAATGTGTGGTGCATTATGAAGCACAAAATACGACAACAGAGACCAAACAGGACTGTTGAGCAGCTGAAGTCCTTTATCAAACAAGAATGAGAAAGAACTTAGTGACAACAGTTAGTGTCCTCAGTTCCAAAATGCTGACTGAGTGATGTTAAAAGAAAAGCTGATGTACCTAAAAATGTTATGTCAAAGCATTTTAAGGTTTATTAAATGCAGATTTGAGCAGCTGTGCAGACATCTCTTTTCAAAATTTGTGGACAAATTTCACACATATTTGTTACTAACCAGCTTGTGGAGCCTCATTCATGGTCAAAGCAGAGTAAACAGGCTGAAATGACTCATCCTCATCTAAAAGGGGACAAACCAACAGTAAGCAAGAGACTAACAGAGAGATTAAGTTAAAACAGCTAATTATAAATATTCATACTGACAGACTACAGGACCCCTCACCTTCCTCCTTCTGTGGTTTTCTGTCGTGGTTTTTCTCGAGGCAGGGCTCAAATTATCAGCAGCATCTGCCGAGTCTAAAACAAAACACCACGTACATATGAGGCTGAAAGGTGTCAAAAATAATTCACTGTGCTGCTGAACAGCACGTCTCAATCTTTTCTGGTAACAACATCTCAACCGCCGCTTTCAACATGAAGGACAGTGACACTAAGCAGCTCTTGTAAACTAATTAAGTAACCTTGTAAAATATACGTTCCTCATTACAGTCTTCTCTCATCATGCTAAAGAAAAAAGCATAAAGTCAAGTAAACCTTTGTCCTTTCTCTGTTTTTAACAACGTCTGCATATGTCACGTTGTTTGGACTGTCTGCAACATCATCTGCAGGGACTGAAACACAACAGAACAGGCAGAGACACACATGTATGTAAATGGAGTGCATTAACATCTTTTTTCTACATTTTAGGATCATGTTTAATCTTGATTTAGTGTTAACTATGTGGTCTTTGAATTATAAAAGAAAAGATAATTGTTTTCACCTGAATGTGATGGTGCGGTTTCTCTCTTTGAGGAAACTGATATATCATGTAAACTCTAACATATTAATCCAATAAATATTACGTAAACTCAGCTTCAGTACAGTCTTGCAATATTTATCCCAGCCATGGGTTTCGGGAGAAAGCATGACAGGATAATTGTAACTGTGAAACATAAAGTGTGATGTGGTGCTGGTGTTATTTACCTCTGCGTTTCTTAACATGAAGAAATCCCACGACCCAGCAGCACCAGAACCAGCATTAAAGCGGTGGCAGCGACCAACAGCAGGAAGAGCTCATGGGGGGCTTCGGGGGCTTCGGGACTGAACGGGTTCTCTTCATGAGTGGATGGAAGGATGGTAAACATGGTATTATTTTCTGTTTTTAAATCCTGGCAGTGAACAAACTTATTTCTGCAAGAATACAAATAACATTTTGTGTGGAAGTTTAATTGTAATGGGATTTTTTAAACATGTGACACTTGAACAAATATTTGCATTTTATGATGTTTTTAACCATAATAATAGGAAAAAATCAACAGGAAACTGGCACTATGTCATAAGTTTGGGGTAGAAGCCTGCAGCCTTTGTTTGCCTGTAAATTTTGCCTGATGAAGGTAAGACGACCAAAAACATCATATTAATAGAGTGATAGATAATTACTAAGCTTTTCATAAGTAACGGTGCCATTATCATAAATAATCTGCACCCATCCTGGTTATACAACTAGTATAATATATCATCTCTTTTCATTTTGTAACACTGTTATGTCTCACCTGTCACCGCCAGCCAGCTTTCCGTGATTCTCCAACACCAAGGATGTTGCACTTGTAAAAGCCTTCATCAGACTTGGAAACATTTTTTAATGGTCATCTGTCCTGAAGAGTCTTCTGTAGGACGACACCATCTTTGTGAAAGTCAGCTTTGAGCCTGGGGAAACTTGTCTTGTTATAGCAGTTCAGAGTCACATCATGTCCTGCCACAACAGGAAGAACAGGACTCTCCAAGATCACAGAACCACCTGAAAAAGATGTTTAAAACAAATAAAATGTCAGCCACATGTTTCATGTACAAACCTGGAGTTACTAACAAAAGAATATTGGGGGAAATGTTGACAGGTGAGGACAAAAATAGCAGATAGAAAGTGAAGGCACAAGAATTGGCTGTATAAGAATGTAGGCTTGGGTAGTAACATTCATAGAATGAAAAAGAAAACAAGGACAAATACACCAGAAATTCTTAAAATGTCGATGTATAGTAGTGCATCATCTGCATAGTGATGGATATTAACCAAATGTTTCTTGATTTGTCCCATAGCAGCAGTTTTTGATTGTTGCCAAATCATTTAATTTTAACATCAGGTGGTGGTGCACTTTCACCATCATGACAATATTTTACCTACAAAGACATAAAAGTATAAGTACATAAAGTTTAAAAAGTATTTAGCATCTTTTTTCACGATTCTGTAAAAATATCCATAAAATAAAAAAAATATATTAATGACAGTGTAAACCTGATTATCTTGAACTTCTTGATGTGAGAAAAATGAATTTCATCATTGACTGTCATAGTGTAAATGTTGGAAACCTCAAATAATTACAATTCAAAATAGATTCGTAGTGGTTTTAGAAATACAATAACATACCGGTGACAATGATGTTGACACTGTTGTTGCTTCTTTGTCCTCCTTTAGTCTCACACCAGTATTCTCCACTGTCTCCTGGATAGGCTCTTTCAATGGTGCAGGAAAACCCTGTTGATGTCCTCTTCATAACACATTCTGGATCAGATTCCTGAGTATTCTTACTAACTCTCAGCTTAGTTGAGCCATCAAACCCACCACAGTCAAAAGAAACAGAGTGGTATTGAAAAGTGCTGCAGTCTGTTTGGAGTGACGCGAAGAAAATCTGCATCTGAAACCAGAAAGAAATGATATTGTTCTCAAAATAAACATTTGGAATTGGAAGTTATGATGTCATCGGTATGAGAGATAAATTTAAAAAAGAAAAAAAAAAACATTGTTGGTGTCTCCAACTTGTGTCAGATGGTATTTTATTTATAAATCAATGTGCATTATTTACATCATATAGGAAAGACAGATTTAAAAGGTTGAGTTTTAATGTTTAACTTGGGTCCTCTGAGTGGAGAGAATGATGCAAAGAAAAAAACAAAATGCTAAAGTCTATCTTAGGATTTTCTATTTGCCTCTTACCACTTTTCTGAGTATAACTGTCCCTGAACTTGTGTCCCCAGCAGAATGAATTCAAGCATCACTGGATGAAAAAAAATGAGCAACGTTGAATATCAGACATAAACGGTTTGATCTACAGGCTTTAAAAAGAAGAAAACTCAGTACTCACACAGTCTGAAGCAGAGAGCTGTGACCTCCATGTCGTCTTGCTGCTGACTGTCTGAGCGTCAGACTGAAATACAACTTAAGTGTGTGGTTGAGAAACTTCCTCTTCCTGTGCAGTTTATTTCTAATGTCAATGCTAAAGCTAGAGACAGACTCACAACTGCGTCAACAGTCTGTCAGTCTTTGGTTTCTCAGCACAAGCATCAAGAGAGGGTTGACCTTCCCTGCCCCTCCAGTGGGCTCAGGTGTCCCCATAGTTGGCTTAACCTGGGTGGTTGGGGTGCAGGTGGAGTGGGCCGTCCACTGATCATTGGGTTTGTGGTTCGATCGTCAGCTCCGCCCATCCATGTGTCAAAGTGTGCTCCCAGAGGTTGCTTACATAGTGGAACATTTGAAAAGGGTCAGCCACTAAACATTTTGTCTGAAAAACATATGTCATGCAGTAATGATCTTTAATAAATTAAATGACTAAGTGAACTGCAGTGATGACTTGTGGCCACAAGATGTCCTTGTAGAGCATGAGAATGTCAAATCAAAGAGTTACAGCAATGAAGAAAATATTGTTGTATAATGATAACAACAAACTGGGAAAATCTGAACTGAAGAGTAAACATAAATAAGTCTCCACACTTAACATTATGATTATCTGGCTGTTTGCTCTTTTAAGGATGCACTTTACATTTATCGCTTTACATGCACACAGAAAAATAGTGGAAACATGACATGACATGGAAGAGTGATGCACACACTATAATTACAACTGCAGTTAATCCGCAGGTCGTAAGGTCATACCAGGCTCGTTTCTATGAGTTGCTGAGGTGTGGTGATAAAACATTGGCATTTGATGAGTTGGGAATGAGACTGGCCGAAAAATACCAACCAGAACTGCAACAAGGTGCATTTTCTTGAATTCAAGGGGAGCCAGCATCACTTGCAGCATGCTTACTGTCCACACTGCTGGTGTAAATGCACTAAAAAGCCAAAGTCAGCTTTGAATAATGTAAACTAAAGTCTAAACATGTCAAAGACAAGCTTCTATGTGAAAGAGGCAATGCCTGTGTAGGTGCATGTACTCACCTACAATATACAATACACAACTGACTAAAAACATCGCATTCTGCCCCCAGTATGAGCATTGCCCTTCTCCTGAAGTGCTAATACAAAGGGTGGTTTTGATTGCAGCTGTATAGTTTTTATGGTAGTGATGAGTTACCTGGCAACTGGCTCAAGGTTCAACGGTTCACTCAAAGTCACTCAAAGTGAAAGTGAGCATTCATGTAATCAGCCGTTGATAAACCAGAGCAAATTCAGGTCACACCCGCTCAATGATTTACAGACTTTGGCCGGGCAGTCTGATGAATTAACCGTCTCATCATGCAGCAGGTACGTCGTCCTCCAACTTTATTTCTGTCAAATCTACCTGTTTCAGCTAATCTTTGTCCTAAAACTAACTATAACTTTACCAACAGAGGCTCTATTCAGAGTTGGGAGCTTTGTGGTGACAGACAATTAAGTTTTTTTTAAAGGCTTTTTAGGTTTTAAGTTAAAACCATCCATGAAATAGATTTCAAACGCTGACCCTTTTAATTTTTTTTTTTTGATTGATTGTTTTGGTTTTTTAATATGTTGTGAACACTGGTAAAAATCAAAATAAATCCACATGAGAATATTTTATTAATTACAGTGAGAAACCACAACACTTGCTCAAGAATCATTTTATTTTTGACTGGACTACTTTTCTGCCAAAAACATATATTTTTCCATTTAACGTACCGCTGGTCTCTGTTGATTTTCAGGACTTTAGGATGCTTCCCCAGAGGAAAGGGCTATTTCCGCTCAAAATTCTCTTTGTTCTGGTTTTCCATCTTCTCCTGACACACTCCTGTAGAGGTAAACACACACAAATATGCACTCTCAAGTTGCTTTTACTGTCTTTAGAACATTTAATCAAAGCAATTAACTTAAATGCTGTTGACCATGCACTATAACGTTTGCGTTATTTGCAGTTTGTGTGGTCTGGCGGCTCAGATCTTGTGATGTGTCCTGTAGGAGAAAGTGAATCCCTGTCTTTTAGAAATGATACTGCACAGACGCATGAATAGATATCACGGTATTTTTAACTATTAATCATGCAGCCCTACAAAGTATTCACCTGATGTGGCTAAATAAATGTTCAAAAACTTGAAAAACTGTTACATCTTCACTGTTAGCTAACCTCTCTTTCTTCTTTCAGGTTTCTATTTAATTTCTATTTAATGTAGAGGTGGACAGATTGAAGTTGTTCCTGCAGCAGGAATGAACAAACATATGTATTTCTTTCCAGGTCAATCTCAGGTAATTGGTCCGTCTCAGCCAATAGTGGCACATGTTGGTGATGATGTCATTTTACTGTGTCGTCTGGACCCTGCAGAGGACGCCGTTGCCATGATACTGGAGTGGATGAGGCCAGACTTGAATCCCATATTTGTCCATATAAGGCGAAATGGCAAGGACGTCACGCACAGTAAAAATCCGTCTTACACAGGTCGAACATCAATGTCTGTCGACGAGCTGAAGCACGGAAACATTTCACTGAAACTCTCTGATGTGAGACCTTCTGATGCGGGGACGTACCGATGTTACATGCCACAAATGGAGAAAGGAGCTTCTGTTAAACTTATAGTTGGTAAGTGGACACATACTGTATCTATAACAACGTATATACCTGTAGCAACCCTATGTTGTGTTATGATAATAAATAAACCTTGATACCTGGATAATATAACCTGTAACCCCACAAAACAATTTAGTTAGCTAATGATAGATGAAGTACTGTATATATGAGGCTGCACTGTCATGAATCAACAGAGGTATCAGTATTATAGAGGCGAGAGGTGGAAAGTAACTAAATACAAATACTTCATTACTGTACTAAAGTAGATTTTCAAGTATCTGTACTTTCAGTATTTATATGCGTGACAACCTTTTACTCTTACTTCCTACATTTTAACACAAGTATCAACTTCCTATTCCTTACATTTTCAGAGGCTTATTATTTTAGTTTTGATGCATTTGAGGGGAATTTTTTAATATTTTAATTTCATGTCACTGCACACCTCCTTCCCCACAGCATTATTTATTCAGTCTAAATGGATGGGACAATAATTCCTTTGTGCACTTGTCTGTGCATATCACACGACGTGACAAGACGAAAACAAGATGAAAGATGTTACAAGACGTTATAAGAAGTTACGAGACCAAAATGACATAAAAGGCGTAACAAGACGTTACAAGGCGAAAATGACATAAAAGATGTAACGAGACATAAGAAGACAGACGGGGGTTTCGGCCAGCGGCGATATTCTCATTACTTTCAGTTTATTGCTCGGAAGGACAAAAATATTGGTGTGAAATGCACTCTGTGCACAGGCGACAGGTGTCTTTCAACTAGTGCTAAGTCAATAAACACTATGCGGACAGGCTAAGTGATGATACGGCTATGATGTTTGTCCATGTATCTACACAGTAAATTAAGAAACGGGAAAGTAAAGTAATAAGTAGTGAAGTTACTTTTCAAGTGCAGTAACTTGTAAAGTAATCTCATTACAATTTACAGAAGTAATGAGTAACTAGTAACTCATTACTTTTTTTGAGTAACTACCCCAACACTGCGCTAATGCAGAAGATATGTGCTTCACCATACTGAATAATTAGCCTTACAGTTATACACTTACCTTTGTGAATCTGACTACTGTTTTTTTTTTTCTTCTTCTTCTTCTTTTTGCTCAACATCAGCTGCTGTTTCCTCGCCTGTCATCGTGGGTATTGACAAAACTGCCAGTGGAGTGGATTTACAGTGTGAGTCTAAAGGCTGGTATCCAGAGCCTGAGGTCTTGTGGCTGGACGGTGAGGGACACGTCCTCTCTGCTGGACCTACAGAGACAGTCAGAGGTCCTGATGGTCTCTATAGTGTCAGCAGCAGAGTGACTGTGGAGAAGAGACACAGAAACAGCTTCACCTGTAGAGTCCAACAGAAGGACACCAACCAGACCAGAGAGACACAGATCCACATTTCAGGTTAAAAATAAAGAACATTTTTCAGATTTTATATGATGTGATCACTGATTTTGTCTCAACAGCTGAGATCTAACTTTCTATAATTACCATGTTACTCTGTGTTTTATCATTTCAGATGATTTCTTTGAGGTCCAGTCCAGTTCTGATCCTGTCATGATTACTTTGGCTGTTCTTTTGGCTTTTTGCTGTGCTTTTATTTTTGCAGTTTTCTTTTTTGTGTGTAAATGGAGACGAAAAATAATCAGTAAGTCACAACTTAATTGCAGTGTTTTGTAAATGTCAAGTTATTCTCACATTTTTTTGGAGGAGTAGTGACATGAATTGTGTAATTGGTTGAATTTCATTTGATCAGTGTCAGATATTTAACACTTAAATATTGATAAAACCCATAGTGGGTTGTTGAAGTCTTTTATACATGAATTCTGTTTTACACAGAGATCACGAGAAGCCACGGAGATGAAACTGATAACAAAGCTGAAGAGGACAGAGAGAGAGCGCCGCTGAGGACAGATGAAACTGTGGAAATGAAGGTTTTGGACAAGGGAGAGAAACAAAAGAAGAGAAATTTGATTTTCAATATGGTGAGTCAAAAATAAAATATGGAGAAATTTCGATGAACGAAGCTGACTGTATCCCTGTTGCTATGGTTACTCATTTTAGATACAGGCTGCACATTAATTAAAAATGGCAGACTGTGTCTCTGGAACCACATATAAGGTGTCCATTATCAGGAATTGATGGACACCCTGCAGCCAATCAGAATTGAGAATTCATCCACATCATGGTATAAGTTGACAGTACATCCAAACAGAATATAATGACACTGACCAGGCTGCTGTATTTAACGCATCAGGAGTGAAAACAGGCTGCAAGTGGAGACAAACAATATGAAGGTTGATCTTCACTCTATAAAATTACTAAAACATGAGTTTATTAAAGTCTCCATATATAATTAATGTTTTCACAGCTGCTCCAGTAACCACAGTTCAAATTAAATTGTTTTGTGTCTAATCTCTCTTCTTCCCTGTTTCTTCTCAGCCCTCATTGAATCCCTACAGGTGGTTCAAGGATGAGCATCAGAGGAGAGAAGAGGCTGAGAGGGGGGTGAGGTCCTTGAAGAAACAGGTTCATCTTTGTATTTTTATATTTTAAGAAATTACAGCCTACTGTGTGTTTGTTTTCAGTTCTGATCTGTCTCTGCTCTGTATCATCTTTAATTTATTTCCATCTTTAATGTGACAAACCTCTAAGATCCAACAAAAAGGCAAACTAACATGATATGATTCCCAAAGTGTGTGTTAATCCAGTGTCTCATTTTTTTATTATTATTATTAATGGTCATGTTGCACGTACAACTTTGTTGTTTTTATGGAAATTTCATTATGTACTACAACTTAAACAAACTCTTTAGCCACTTGACTGTGACTGAGGAAAAACCAGTGAGACAGACAGACTGGATTCTCTGCTGATCACTGATCAGTTTTCTCCACTGACACACACACAAACATAGAACTGTGACTTTGAAAGATCCAAATAGAAAACTGATGATTTTCTTTAACATGGACAGTTTAACTCCTTGTAGTTTCATTAAAATACTACAAATATAAGACCAGGGATACCTTACTGTCATGTGTTATTGGAAATTTGATAAAGGTGACAAAACACAGAAAAGAGCACAAAGCAGTTTTATCACACAAAATATGAAATATTTCATATTTTATATGTTACAAGGTCTTTGCATCAACAACTATATCTTCATTTGACTGCCTTAAATTCAGCTACAGACAAAGTTTGATATCCTACACAGTCATGCTGGGGTCAATTAAAGGTCTGGTGTGTCAGATTTAGGGGGATTTATTGGTAGAATATGTCAAAAAAGGAATGTAATATTCATTATTATGTTTTCATTAGTATACAATCATCTGAATGTATATTTATTGTGCATTTACGTCTGATTATGATTTGCACACTGTTTTATTCAGTCAGTCAGCTCTGAGAGTAAACACAGTTTAGACAGTCTCGGGTGTTGTGTCAGGTTGTCACTTCCTGCAGATGAACACTGTTGAAATCAACATCTGTCTGTCTGTTTGTCAGTTCAAGAACACAAACGAAGCAATTAACACTCAGTGGAAACAGAGTAATGATGAGCTGAAGGAGACTCGTCTTCAACTGAAGAGAAAGGATGAAGAGAACAACCAGCTTAGGAAAGAGGTATACACACACAGAGACACAAACACACATCCACACAGTGTTCCACTGTCAGTGCTGTGATGTTGGGACAAGTTAAAGGTCCAGTGTGTCAGATTTAGGGGGATTTATTATCAGAATATGTTAAAAAAATGGACTGTAATATTCATAAGTATGTTTTCATTTTCTAAGAAAAATGGGAGCATAAATCTGATATTCATTTGGTTTTTGCTCTGATTTTGGTCTCACCACCTCCCAACTCCTCCAAGTCTCATATATATAAAACTGTGTACATATATAAGTCCAAAAGCACGAGTCACAGGCAGACACATCCAGATAAAACTTCATGTTTACCTGCATCAGTAAATAAGCAAGAGTCAAAAACAGGTGGATTAAAATCAAAGCATGCAGTAACTTCAGTGTCATCTCTGATTTTAACTCACACACTTTAATCAGAGAAAAGTTCTCTCATCTTCTGTCTTCATCTTCTCTCTCATCATGAAGCTCTCAGAGGAGAAGGAGACAAATAAGAACAAGCTGCAGCAGCTGCAAACAGAGCTGGAGAACAAGAATACAGAGGTCCATCTTTAATTAATATTTTTATTACAACACACCTGTTTCTTTGTTTTTAGTTTTAAATGTCACATTTCTGCTTTATTTTGATATAAAGTCTATGAACATGTATAATAACATAAATCTCCCTTCAGGTGTTCAGTCTGACAGCTGATGTCAAGAAGCTCACAGAGGAGAAGCAGAGGAGCGAGAAGGAGCTGAAAAAGAAGCTGGAGAACAAAGAAAAGGAGGTTCAAAACCTCAAAACAAAACTAGACATGCAGGAGCAATTAAATAGTGAAAAGTGCATTTTAATCCATGTTTCCTAGCAGAGCTCATGAGAGCAGATTTCTGATCCTTTACAAAGGTAGAAAACATTAGATCCTAACAATATAATAACTAACAGGACAGTAACAGTCTTCCAGGCACAAGTTATGGTAGCTACATATACAGTAATCAATAAATGTTTGACACAGGGTCATACTTTGGACAAGTTCAAGTAGAGAAGAAGAAGAACAACAAGCTTTAACCCAAAAACACAATTTACAGACACATTCAGATAAAACTTCATGTTCACTTCAATCAGTAAAAAGGAGAGAGACAAAAACAGGTGAATTAAAATGCTGCATAAATCAGACCTTTGAGCACCTTCCTGTCCTTCATATTGTTTATTTTAACTCACATTTAATAAGAGAAAAAGTCTTTCATCATCTGTTTTCATCTTCTCTCTTTTCTCAGCTCACAGAGGAGAAGCAGAGGAGTGAGACTGAGCGGCAGCAGCTGCAAGAGGAGAAAAACAAGGTTAATATTTCATTAATATACACCTATTTGTTTTGACTTTTGAATCTCACATTTTTTTCTTACTTTATTTAAACGTGTAACAGTATTAACTTTTCAAAAATAATGTCTTTACATTTACATTTTTATTAGATTTAACTTACATACTTTAACAAGAGAAATATTATCTAATCCTCTGTCTTAATCTTCTCTGTCATCTGCTCGAGAAGCTCACAGACGACAAGAAGAAGATTGAGAAGGAGCTGGAGAAGCAGAAAAAGGAGCTGCAGAAGAAGACTAAAGAGGTTCATCTTTTATTATTTTCATCATGCCATCGGTTTTGTGTGTGTGTTGTGTGTGGTGTGTGTGTGTGTGTGTGTGTGTGTGTGTGTGGTGCACTGATCAGTCTAGAAGTTTATGTTCTGTATCATCAATGACCTGGTTGCAGTGATTCAACATTTTTGTCTATAAAACCTTTTATATAACTTAAAACAACTGCTGACTCCTCCAGTAGAGACCACAAGTCATCAACAACTGCTGAGACACAGTAGTTGTTGGAGTGATTGTGATAAATCTCCTGTAAATAAACTACAAAATATAAGTAACTGTAATATTTTTTCAGTCTTAAAGTATCAAATGGCAACATGACAGATGTCATTAGAAGTGATGAACAGAGAATTGTCAGCTGAATCTGCCAACTCCTCTCAGCTTCACAGAGCTTTATAGTGACTTCCAGCTGGTTGTTTAGTCGTCCAGCCACAACGTCTCTGATTTGGTTCACTCCTATTGTGTCGTTTTGAGCTGCAGCAGGCAGCTGTTTTCAACTGCCTACACTACCCAGCAGCCAACAGCAGGAAGACACAGGTGGATATCACAGTGAAGACATTTTACTGATATTTCCAGAGAAACAGAGATGAACTATTAGCTGGTGTCAAAAAGCTCAAAGAGGAGAAGCAGAGGAGTGAGAAGGAGTGGCAGAGACTGCAAACAGCTGGAGACAAAGAACAAAGAGGTTCATCTTTAATATGATGTTGATTTTTGTTCACAACGATTTGTTTTGAGTTTTGAATCTCACAATGTTTGCTCTATTTTAAGCTTATTTAAAATGTATCACAATATTTATGTTTATTATACATTATTTAAATAACTTCTCATCAGATTTAACTCACATACTTTAATTAGAAAAAGTCTCTCATCGTCTGTCTTTGTCTTCTCTCCTGTTGTAAAGCTCACAGAGGAGAAGGAGAAGATTAAGCAGCTACAAAATGAGGTAAAGACCAAGAAAAAGATGTTCATCTCACACCCACCTATTATTTAATTAAGTAAATCTTACAAATGCCTCTTTATTTTATATGGAGCTTATTTAATATATAAGTGTATATATATATAATATATAAGTGTTTTAAGATTGTAAACCTAAATTGAAGCCAGTGGGTTTTGTTGACTTGAAGCTGCAGGAGGCAAATCGTCAGCGGGGAGATCAAGAATAAAGAGATCACACAGGTAAAGAAACAAGTACACACACACAGCACAAATCCACACAATGTGCCACTGTCAGCACCGTGCAGAAACACTCTGTAACTGCACCTCTTTGGACAGTCGTCACTGGAAAACTAAAACTATGAAACTGCTGGTTTTCTTTAACATGAATAGTTCACCTCTGTTATACTTTAGTTAAAATGCTGCAAAAATCAGAACATGGAGCAGCTTCCTGTCATGTCTTATTGTTTGTTTTAAGTCACGTTCTTTAATAAGAGAAAAGTTCTCTCATCTTCTGTCTTTATTTTCTCTCTCATCATGAAGCTCTCAGAGCAGAAGAAGAAGAGTGACATGGAGCAGCAGAAGCTGCAAACAAAGCTGGAGACCACAGAAAGACAGGTTCATCTTTTATTGATAATAATTTTATATCCACACACCTATTTGTTTGTTTTAGATTCAAATCTCACAATTACTGTTTTATTTTATCTAAAGCTTATTCAAATAATAAAAAAACATTAATCACGCTAAGGGTCAGAGTGTTTTTTCATTGGGTTTCGTTGTCTTTGGCTTTACTTCTTTTTGTTTTTAAATACTAAATATAACATGTTCTCTATGTTAAAAGGTGTGTGAATGAACAAATATAAACTCCTTTAAATGATTAAAATTCAGTCACAAATATGATATTCTACACTGTGATGTTGGGACAAGTTAAAGGGCCAGTGTGTCAGATTTAGAGGGATTTATTATCAGAATATGTAAAAAAAAAATGGACTGTAATATTCATAAGTATGTTTTCATTAGTGTATAATTACCTGCTAATAAGGATTATTGTGTTTTCATTATCTTAGAATGAGCTGTTTATTTCTACAGAGGCTGCAGCTCCTCTTCCATGGAGACCATGTAGGCAGCCACTGTAGGCTCTCCTACACACTTGGAAGGGGAGGGTGAAATAAGTGGTTTCACTTCACTGTAATCTACAAGCTTAACACTAGATGTCACTAAATCCTGCACACTGGTCCTTTAAGTGTACAGAACATACAGAACACTGGTGTTAAAGAATCTCACTTAACACAGAAGAGTAACATCTGAATGTATATTTATTTGTGCATCTGTGTCTGATTGTGATTTTCTAAGAAAAATGGGAGCATAAATCTGATATTCATTTGGTTTTAGCTCTGATTTTGGTCTCCACCACCTCCCAACTCCTCCAAGTCGCATATATATAAAACTGTGTACATATATAAGTCCAAAAGCACGAGTCACAGGCAGACACATCCAGATAAAACTTCATGTTTACTTGCATCAGTAAATAAGCAAGAGTCAAAAACAGGTGGATTAAAATCAAAGCATGCAGTAACTTCAGTGTCATCTGTGATTTTAACTCACACACTTTAATCAGAGAAAAGTTCTCTCATCTTCTGTCTTCATCTTCTCTCTCATCATGAAGCTCTCAGAGGAGAAGAAGAACCGAGAGACGGAGCGACGGGAGCTGCAAACAAAGCTGGACGCCAAGAATACAGAGGTCCATCTTTAATTAATATTGATTCTTATTACAACACACCTGTTTCTTTGTGTTTAGTTTTTAAGTGTCACATTTCTGCTTTATTTTGATATAAAGTCTATGTACATGTATAATAACATAAATCTCCCTTCAGGTGTTCAGTCTGACAGCTGATGTCACGAGGCTCACAGAGGAGAAGCAGAGGAGCGAGGAGGAGCTGAAAAAGAAGCTGGAGAACAAAGAAAAGGAGGTTCAAACCCTCAAAACAAAACTAGACATGCAGGAGCAATGAAATAGTGAAAAATGCATTTTAAAATTAATCTTTAATTTTTTTCATTTTGCTCTATTTTAAGTTTATTTAAATGTATCGCAATATTTATTCTTCTCATCAGATTTAACTCACATACTTTAATTAGAAAAAAGTCTCATCGTCTGTCTTTGTCTTCTCTCCTGTTTTTAAAGCTCACAGAGGAGAAGGGGAAGATTAAGCAGCTACAAATGAGGTAAAGACCAAGAAAAAGATATTAATCTTTTATTGATATTTGTTCACACCCTCCTATTATTTAGTTAATTATTTAGCTTAGTTCTTTATTTCATATGGAGCTGTAATATAACAGAATACAAAGTGTCAAAGTGTTTTAAGATTGTAAAATTAAATTGAAGCCAGTGGGTCTTGTTGACTTTGGCTTTACTTTTTCTCTTCTGACCTCAAAACGTTAAAGATATTCAAGTTGTAACTATTCTGATTGACATAAACTGAACTTTACATGTAATGAAAATATATAATTGAGTATGGAGCAGTTTTGTAACACCAAGAAATGAAATAAATAAGAATAAATAAAAAAATTGAATAAAAAAGGTGCAAACAGGTTACCATATCAACTTCAAAGATGAGCAGTCATTGTGACATGAAGGGATAAAAAAATGTTAAGTATGTTTTTGACTGAATTTTTATGTTATAGAAATCTCACTCGGCCTTGTGCAGACTGTTGAAAGTGCAGAAATAAAGGCATGGGCAGTTCCTGTCATGTCTTATTGTTTGTTTATTTTTTAATAAGAGAAAAATGTCTCATTTTCTGCTTTATCGTTCTTTTTTCAGTGGAAGCTCACAGAGGAGAAGAAGGGATTGAGAGGGGCGGCCGCAGCTGCAGACAATCCTGGCAACAATAAAACGGGGTTCATTTTTATTAAGCTGATTTTTTTTCCAGCCACCTTTTTTGTTTCTTCTGGGTTTTGATCTCATAATCTCTGCTCTTTTTTAAACAAAAAGCTCATTAAATGTCTTAAGCTTAGTCAGTAATGCAAAAAAACATTACTCACACAAAGGGGGATTAGACTCAAAAATCAACAAAATTTTTCTTTTGCCTTTAATAATTCTACCTTCTACAGAAACTAAGTATTTGTCTTTGTTACTTCCCACCTCTGGGTATGGTAGTTACGCAGATATACAGTAATCAGCAATTTTAAAAAACATAAAAACGTCACTGTACTGATATTGTTTGGCAAAGATAAAAATTTCCCCCTGTTTCCAATTTAATATTTAATCAAAAAATCAGATCAGAATCAGATGTGTAAATTTTTGAACGTAAAAAAATCAGTTTTTTAAAAACAGGGAAAGGGGAAAAAAAATAGTCAAAGGTTTCACAATAAAAATCCTTTTAACTAAACCAAATTATTTACATGATTTTTTCACTGCATATTAAATCATCAAAAAAAAAGAACTCTTCAGGGGTTTTAATGTCATTTTCACTTTTTATTTAATGAAATAAAACATCCTCTTTATCTCTTTTTTCCTCCGAGAGAAAAGTTCATAAAGCATCTACGAACCCGCGGGGCTAAAGAAATAAAAACCGGGTTCATGTTTCTAGTAAAACTTTTCTTGATTAATTTAGTGTTTTTTAAATCCTCTACACTAATGATTGAAAAATCAAAATCAAAATTCAAATATAGAAATAAAAATCTAGACATAAAATAACTTATGAGACTAAACGACCAAAATTCCAACTATTGTTGTGTTGAATGGTTCCCTGTGTATCAAGAATTGTTTTTCAATTATTATTATATTTTATTATTGTTGTTATTATTATTATTATTTTTTATTATTATTATTGTTGTTGTTGTTGTTGTGTTGTTGTTTTATTATTATTATTATTATTTTAATTATTATCATTTTATTATTTTATTATTATTATTATTTTTACAGAAACAGCGCAGCTAGTAGTAGCGTAGAGTCAGTGGTAGTAGTATTTTAACTATTATATACTTTTTAGGGTATTTTCGGGCCCCCAGATGTGGAATAAATTCCAGAACATCTGAGTTCTTATATTTATGTAATTCCCTTTTGTCAACAGTTATTAAAACACACAGTTGCAATTATTACATTATTCCATTGTGTCAAAAAAGGGAAAAAGATTTTGCTTGTCAGAAATCTCTAATTATTATTTTGACAAGTAAAAATTCTAAACTTGTGTTTTTCAGTCAAAAGTTCAAAGTTTAAAGTTCAGTTTCTTCCTGTAGTCAACACTGTGGAAAAAGTCAACATCCACCTGTCGGTTTGTTAGCTGGAGAAATTGAGGGACTTTGGGGGACATGTGACACACAAACCACTTTCACTAAGCCGTTTTAAAATGTTGTTGGTCTCAAAAAACTAATCTTGGTCTTGTTCCCTTCGAATGACATGACCAAATCTCCAGAGACCCCCTCGATAAAGCAGCGCACCAGCTGGAATTCAAAGACCCTGGGGGACTTTACCATCCTTAACACCAACTTGCATGCTGAAACCCAAAAACATGGAAGGGGAAAGCGGGGACTCAGACCTTCCTGCTGAAGACATATTGTTGTAATGCAGAAAAAAAAACATGGAAGCATATATTTTTTTTTTTTTTTTTTTTTTATTTGTGAAGTTTGGAAGGTTTATAGTAAATGTACACAAAATATTATACAGAAAAAAAAAAAAATCAAATTTCAACTTTTATAAAGTGTAAAATAAATAAACTTGATATAATGTGGCTTGTGATGGATAAAATATTTTATTAATTTTTTTGTCCTTTGAGGTAAAAATTTAAATTTACATTTACGCAGTCTGCACATTTTTGTCTTCTGGAGGGAAAGTTTCTAGCTCGGTGGTTTTGTAAAGACTGTTTTGCAAAATTTAACAGTGTGATGCTTTTGCTTTTCCACTTTTTGTAATGCTCAATCTATATTGTCAATTAAAAAAATTCTTTGCTCAATTTTTTTTCTGTAAAAAACTATAAAAAGTCATAGATACATGCTAAAAATTAAACCTGGGCCGCTGAAGAAAACCCTTCGAATGTCATGGGGTTTAATTTTCCCCAGGTGGCTAACTGAAAAAATGAAAAAGTTGACACAATTCAAAAATTCAAGGTAATTACTGCAGTCGATTTAGGGGTTTTGAGCTAACTCAACCCTTAAGTTTTGAAAAAAACTAAAAAGACTTTCCCAAACCCTTTTGATCTTTAGTGATGATTTACTTTCCTTTGTTTTTAGATAAACTTGCTCTTTGATTTTTAAGCCCCAGTGGAAAAATTTTTCTTTGAGTTGGGCCCAAAAACTCAAAAATCTAATAAAACGCCGGGGAAATTCATTTAAATGACTGGTTTTGTTGTTGTTGTTGTTGTTGTTGTTGTTTGTCAAAACTCAAGTTTTTGTCTTAAAAAAAATTGGTTAAAAACAGGGGGATGAACTGATTAATTTTTGGGGGGCAAAGGTCAAAGGTCACGTGCCCTCACTCAAACCTAATAAGGGATAAAAGATGGGGTGATGACATGTTATATCCAAAAATAAAAGGGGCAGCACCCTGTGACATCATAATGCAAAAAATTGACGTGCACCCAAACCAGCAGAATGATTTGTGTTTTTTTTTTTTCATTCAAAAATTTTTCACCAAAATTTTTGATTGTAGCATTTTTAGTTTACTTTTTTAAAAAAAACAAAATGATGTCTGTTCTTGCCTGCCCCTTCTAAAAAAGGTGTGTGGGAAAACCACGTCTCCCACAGTAAACCATCAAAAAGGTCATATTTTGGGTGATCCCAGTGTCGGGGTTTTTGATCCTCACATGGCCGTGTCCAACAATTCATGATGTTTTCCCCTTCAAGCTTGTTATTACAACCACCCAAATGCGCGCTTGGACCCTGTCACTGCCGCTTACATTGTGGTTTTAGTACTTTTTTTTAAGTAAATGTCTGAATACTTTTTCTAAACACTCCATGTTGTTCCTTTTTTTTTGTTCACTTAAACAAAGAAAAAAATCTGATGTGTCGTCTTGTTTTTGGCTCGTTCAGTCAAAATTTATTTTAATTTAATATTTTTAACAGTTCACTTTTTTATGACCCCATAATATTTTTTAATTTAAGTTTTTTTTGGGCTACAAACAAAAAACAAGGACATCAAAAAGGGGCCCTTCTTATAGGATTTTAAAGTGAAAAGTGCAGTTGAAAGCACAAGGCCCAATAAATTTAATTTATTCAACTAGATCCACCTTTGCTGTCTTGCATCAGCCCGCACAGGGGGGATACCCCCAATCAGCTATCCTTTACTAATCCACACTCCTGGTGTAAAAGATGAATAAATGAACATGTTTTATGTTTTTGGGAGCGTGTGTGTTGCTTCAGCCAAGTGATCTTTTACGCTCTTGTGTAGATGGCCCTACTGCACCGCAACTTTGTCCCCGACCGGGTTTTTTGCGGTCTAAGACACCCATGGTTTAGACAAAAATGCACCGTGACAAGACACCAGGCGACCGGGCCACTTTTTTTAGGCCCCCCCCACCTACAGTAGGGTGCACAGACTAGGCTGCAACTTAATTTGCATGTGACAAAAAAAGACATTTGCGTGGTGTAAGAAGCAAACCCACCTGCCCCACGGGCATCCTTTTTAAACCGGGTGTAGAACAGAGCCTGAAGAGTCAGCAGAGGTTCCCACCTTTCTAACACTTTACTTGTAATAGGACCTTTTTTGGTTGGTTGCTGGTGTTTGTTTTTGTTGTTTCCATGAGCCTCCTGAATACCTCTTCTACCAGATACATTAGTTTCTCACGTGGTTTGTGTCTGAGAAGCTCCAAATTTCACCAGCGTCTGTACAGTCTAAAATAAAATGCAGAAAAACATTAGGCTGACTGAGAAAAAAGACAATGGTTTTTAAAAAAATAATTATGCAGCGTCGTACTCTGGGGTTTGTAACCTTTTCTCCCCGGGGGAAAGTCTAACAGCCACAGCAAGATGTGATACAGCACTTTTTAAGCCATACCCCCAACCTGGAATAATTTTAAAAACAAAATAGATGTAATGAAAACAAAATCTTGGTGGTTGTCTTTTAACTTGTATTTTTTTTATATTTTCCCCAAGAAAAGCATGATGAGATTTTTTTGTTTTTGACCAAATACCTTTTTTGTTTATCAATGAGTGTGAGTTATTTGTGTTAACTGGTAGTTTCCCCCAGTGAACGTCCCAGCGCAGCAGCAGCAAAAAAACACCATCACGATGGTGAAAACGTCCTCAAAAGGAGGAGAATATAAAAGTGATCCCAAAGGGGGGACAAGTGTTCTGTGAGGATCTGCAAAGACAAAGGATGGTTGCTGTAACACAGGACTATGATTTTCTCTAAAGGCTGCTGTAATACCATTTATTTGATTAAGTTTGGATGTTCTGCATTTTAAAGAAGCACTAATGAATAAAATAATTCAACAATAAAAAATTTTCTATTTTTTTCTTAAACACAGCAGTGTTTTTCCTCTTCAGCCCAAACCAGCTCTCTGGTGATTCTCCAAACAGGATGTTACATTGTGAGTTTCCCTTTATCAGACTTGGAGACACTGGGGATGATATCTCTCCTGTAGAGCTGCTCCCCATGAGGGGCCTCTTTTTAGAAATCAGCTGTGAGGTGGAGGAAGTCGTCTTGTTTCTGCAGCCAGAGTCACATTGTTGCCCCTCCATCACAGGGGAACAGGCTGTCCAGGATACGAACCAATGAGGAACAAAGGTTTTTCCTTGTTTGCTCAATTTGATCAAGTTTGTTTTAAAATTTTTTATCACTTAAAACTCTTTTTTTAGCTCCTATTTAGAACTCTGAATCAAAAAATGTGAGTAAAAAAACAAATAAAAAAAGAATGCAATGATTTAAAAAAACCTTTTTAAGCTGTTTTTTAACTGAATACAGAAAAAAAATTTGTGCTCAAACTGATTTAAAATTTATTGTTTTTTGTAATTACACTCTTTTTAATTTTATCCTGCAACTGTTTCAAAAAAGACAGAAGAGGAGCAAAACAAAAACGGAAAGTTGGAGAATATTCAAAAAAAAAGCTGTTTGGAACTTTCTCAGTAAACTCCGAGCTGGTTGGGGTGAGGTTTTAAAAACTTTTTTGGCTACTCCCCCATGGGGCATTATAAGCACAAAAAACGACAACAGGGACCAAACAGGACGTTGACAGCTGAAGTCGTTTATCAAACAAAAATGAGAAAGAAAATTTGGGCTTTAAAACTTAACCAAATTAGTGTCCTCAGTTCACAAACACGACTGGGGTGTTTAAAGAAAAGTGTGTATCCAGGGAAACGGGTCCTTTCACAACTTTTTTGGAACATGTTGCAGGTATCAAACTCATAATGATTGTATTTTCAAAAAAATTAACATTTTACATTAAATATCTTTCTTTGTCGAATTTAATTAAAAATGAGGTTTTAAAAGTTTTCACAGTTTCAGGAGAAAATGTCTTTGCTTTCAAAAAATGCTTTTTATCAAAACTTTTCCAATGACAGTGTGTTTTCACTGTTGCTTCTCTCTCCTCCCCAGTCTCACACCCGTATTCTCCACTGTCCGCTCTAGGCTCTTTGCATGGTGCCAAAACAGCACTGACGTCTCTCGTCACTTGCTGTGATGAATCCTCGTCCTCGATCCCTCTCAATGAGTGGGGCCATCAGGGGCCCTCACATGAAGAAAGACCGGCTATATTCAAAGACCTGCAGTCTGTTTGGAAAAGGGGGACCAACGCTGATCTGAGACAGAAAGAAAGAAGGGCAGAGACGAAAATTTATTTTTTATACTTCTTCTGAATGTGAAAATTAAAATGAAACAAATTTTTAAAATTTTTTTTTGTAAAAAAAGCCCCGTGTAAATCACTGAATGTAAAAAAAAAAGTGTTCACTGCATAAAAAACAAATATGAGGAAGTCTAAATAAGAGCTATGTACCCCTTTTTCTCAACATGGCACCCCGCGAATGAAAACAAGCATCCCCGGGCAGACAAAAAAAAAAAAAAAATTTAACTTATGGACCCCCATTTACTGAAATATCTTGAACATGTTGAATGTAAAGAAAATAGATCCAAAAGTCTGAAGCAGAGAGCGCAACCTCCAAAGTTGTCTTGCTGCCGCTGAACATGGACTGAGAGGCAGCTGAGGTAGAACGTGATGAAAACTTCCTTTTCCGTTCGTTTATTTTTGATGTTGGACAAAAGCTGAGGTCAGACTCAACTGCGCAGTGTTTGGGGCAGCCCTGTGGCTTCAGGGTCAAGAAGCCGCGCTCTGACTTAGTACATCTAGAAATTTCATGAACGTGACGACTGAGAATAATGTTTTAAATAAGCTGTGCAACCCGGGGTTATCGTCGTATGTAGATTTTTTGATGTCTTTGACAGAAAAGTTTGTAAACTTTGAAAACTTGATCCGAAGAAAAAGAAAGAAAATCAGGACACACTTTTTCCTGATGCTCCCTTTAAATTTTGGAGTTTCGGTCCTCGAGGATCGTCTTTTAAGCCTCAAGATGAGGGCCCTAAATAAAACTATGCGCAAATAAGGTCGACCCAAACAAATCTAAGCAAAAATTAGTTTATTGGTCTGCAAATCCAAAAAAAGGGAAATATGAAAGTCAAAGTCTGAGGCCCCAGCTCAGCCCTTTTCCTCCCATTCCTAGGGGGGTGATATCCCATCCCTGTCGCAGCTTCCTCTGCTCCCTTCAGACAGACGGTGAATAAAGTCTCATACCTTTGTTTCTAGCAACACTTTAGGATGCCCCCTATTTCCCCAAAGGAGCAGACAGCTGCTTCTACTGTCTCAAGGAGGACGGTTTCACTGTTAGTCAGGCATCCCCAAGACCCCACGCCTTAGTCTGATCCAGGTTTGATGATGTATGAGGCCTGAGTTTGTAAAATTCCCTAACAAGCAGGTTTTCGTGAGAATTTTTTTTGTAAAGATCTTCTCATTACCGTGTGAAATCTGGGTAATGCTCAGCTTCAGTCAGATCCACTCAGTTGAACCTGAACAGAAGCACTGTTCTGCCCCCCGCGTAAGTAACAGATCTAAAAATTACCTCAGGACTCCCCCCTTTTTCCCAAAATTAAAAAAACACATAAAAGCATGCTGCTCTTTATTACAGCTATAAATTTTTTACTATTACAAGCAGGATCAAAGTCCAAATGTTCACAAAAATCACTCAAGAGTGAGCGGAGGAAAGCAGGAACACCAGATCGGTTTTTTGGATTAATCTTTTTTTTCTGTCCCAGCTTTTTGACTTTGACACAACCATGGTACCTATGGGATTTTGTAAATCATAACTTTATTTTCTGGTGATTTTGGCTGTGGTTTTTAACCCCAAAACTGATGGAGAAAAAAAACAATTGACAAAAGAGAGCAAGTTAAGATCAAACCTTATCTATAACTTACAGACTCTGACGAGGTATGTTATTTTTATTTTTTTCCTGTTTACAGTTTCAACTTTTATTCTAAAAAACAATTCAAAAATGTTTTTTTTGTTTTTCCATACTGTATATGGTCTATTTTCAGATCTTTAGAATGTTTCACCATGAAGACAGACCCGGGCCTCTCATCTCGCTCAGACCGCCTGTTTTGGTTTTTTCCCTCTTTTTACTAACATGCTCTTGTGGAGGTAAATCACTAACGCAGTCACATTCACAGGAATTGGAGCTAGAGTGGAAAAAAAGACCTGTATTGTTTCAAAATATTTTTCCTGCTTATTTCTACACTGCACATACTAAGTCATTGATGGTGGTCAACTTGATCATGGGGTGGGAAAAAAATTTTCCACAGAGATTGGGATTCCTATCCCGTTACGTTTATGTAATAAAAAAAACCCGGTGCAGTTACAGAAAAGTTCTCAAATAGGTTAAATGTAAATACAATTCAAACTACCTTGTCTTAAAAACTTTTACCAAGATAAACCTTTGACAAAAAAATTAACCAAATTCTTGAAGTTGCTTTAAATGAAACCAGGACTAAAATACAGCGTTTTTTTTTGTACAAATTAAACCAATGTTTAATCCGCTTTAGTTGCTACAAGCAGCTGTGGGAAAAATAAAAAAAACCATTGCAGGTAATTTTTGCTACTTTCTTTTAAATATTTTGCAGCTTTGTAAAATGGCAGGCCATGAATCTTCATAGGTGATCGTTTAAAAAAATTTTGGTGGATAAATGGAAGACATGATTGACTTATGGGTTTAGTCTCAGCCAACCCGCTCTCCTTTTTATGTTTTAAAGGATGTATGGGGTATGGAAAAACACTGTGAATAATGCTACACTTTTAATTTTTCAATGCAAAATTCCAAAAAACTTGGGGCATTGTGAAAAAAAGTAAATAAAAAAAAAGAATGCAGTGATTTGCAAATGATTTTTTTGATTCTAAATTCATTTTAATACATTACAGAGACAAGTAAAAAATATTCAAACTGATTTAAATTTATTGTTTTTTGTAAATTGCCTAAAAATTGAATTGGGTGCCTGAAACATGTTCCAAAAAAGTTTGAACAAGAGCTGTTGATCACTGTGACACATCACTTTTTCTTTGAACAACACTCAGTGAGCATTTAGGAACTGAGGACAGCAAGTGTTTTGAAGTTTTAAAGTGAAATTCTTTCTCGTTCTTGTTTGATAAACGACTTCAGCTGCTCAACAGGCCTGTTTGGTCTCTGTTGTCGTATTTTGTGCTTCATAGAACACCACACATTTTCAATGGGAGACAGGTCTGGACTGCAGGCAGGTCAGTCTAGTACCCAGGGTTAAAGTGGGCCGGAGCCCTCCGGAGCTGAGCTCCGCCACCTCGGAGCTGAGCTCCGCCACCTTATTCAAATAAATAAATTTTTCAATTCAAACTGGCAGTAGCCAGTAGCTGTTAGTTTGCTGTGTTTCTCTGTTTGTTAGCCATGTTAGATTGCTATGTGTGTGTTTTACCTGTTAATCCGGCCTGTATTTTTCTGTTGAGAATAGACTTGCACGGATTTATCGGCAGTGCTCGGATTCGGGCAGGTTTTCACGTGGTCATCCATGACCTGCGACCGGCCGGTCAGTCTAAATTTGACGGTCTAAAGCGCCGGTCAAATTCCCATCACGCTGCGGCAGCAAAAGAAACAAAAAAAACAAAAACCAAACACACCATGTTATAGCGTGTTATAACATGCTTTGCCTCAGGTGTTTGGTACCGCTGCGCTCTCACGAGGCGCGGATGCCGCGGCGCTCTCCAAGGTGCTGATCCTGACTTTGTTGATTTAGGCTATTTGTTTGCTCGGTACTGTTTTACTGTTATTCTCTGTAGTTGTTTTTGCACAATTTCGTACTTCGTAGTTTGACAGAGCCTTTTGGGGGCGTCGGGATGAATATTTTCCCGAAAATTACATTTTCTATCCTGGAAACAGAGGCGCTATATATCCCGATGTATGTAGGTTTCCCAACCTGACAACTTTAGTGTATTTTCTGCTGATATCAATAATTATTATTGAGGAAGAAGACCGCCATTTCAATATTAATCAACATTATAAACTGCAGGCTGCGTGCAACTTGACGTTTGCTGAGGATGAAATGCCAAGTTCAGCCTGTGATCTGTTACTGTCTGACTGAACAACCTCATGGAAGTGATATTTTACAGTTCTACATATTTTAATCTAACAAAATTCGTATAAAAAAGTCAGTTGGTGTTTTCAAAGTCATGATATTGAGCTGAAACAGGTTCTAGACTTCGTTCGCATTCACAGGCTGCTGCTGAGCGCAGCAGACGGCTCACACCACGCACACTGCGATGTTCAACATCGTAGACTTAATAAAGTTAATTATCACTGAAAGTTAAAAAGCAAAACTCTAGGGCTTTGTACGCATTTCCTGGAGATGTTGGTGTCTTTCTTCAGTGAGGGGCGCTTTTTGCCACAACCAGCTGCTGAGGTAAATCCATCACATGCAGTATTTCACCCCAACATGTTTTGGATTAAGTATAAATCCAGTGACCTTGAAGCTTCGAGCTTCAACCGGGAATTTTATCTGAGATTCTAAAAGTTGCAGCAACAGTTTGCATCTTCATTGTTTAATATTTTGAAGTATTTCCACACAAAGCTGGTGGCAGACAGTGTGTTATGTGTCTCATTAAGATGGTAGAGACAAAAGTTATTGTATTAAGTGCATTCATAATCAGACATGCTTGAATTCATGGCGATTTGTGATCGTTAACCAATTAATAAAAGCACCCTGTGTACTCAGCTGGTAGCAAATAGGAGCCAGAAAAACACACACTACCCTGAATGAAAATAAAATCTTAAGAATAATATAGCACATGCTATGATATGATGATGTTATAGACAAAAAGTTATATATTATTTATTAATGTAGAGTGTGTTTTAGCAAAGACATGATTATTGAAAAGCTGGCTGTATCTTGGTTAAAATGTTCTAATAAAGGAAAATTTGAAAATTTTGCAATATCTTGTGTGCTGTAAAGTGGTTTGGAAAAAATGAAATCGGAATCGGCCGAAATCAGTATCAGCCATCCAAGCACTCTGCAAATCGGAAATCAGGATCGGCCCAAAAAATTGTAATCGGTGCAAGTCTAGTTGAGAATAAAGCCAATATAGTTTTTTGCAATCATTTACGTCATTTTCCCTACTGCGCCTCAGCACCGAATTTTAGGGCTCCCCCACCTGTCAAATCCCACTTTAACCACTGCTAGTACCTGAACTCTTTTATTATGAAGACACACTGTTGGAACACGTGGACAATGTGTCTTGGCATCGTCTCACTGAAATAAGCAGACAAAGACGTCTGGATCGCAGCATGTCACTTCAAATCCTGCATGTACCTTTCAGCATTAATAACAGTTACCCATGATGCCATGGGCACTAATACACCCCCAAACCATCACAGCTGCTGTCTTTAGAAGTTAGTGCTGGTAACAATCTGGATGGTCCTTTTCCTCTTTAGCCCGGAGGACACGGCGTCCATGATTTGTGAAAACAATCTGAAATGTGGACTCGTCAGAACACAGCACACTTTTCCACTTTGCGTCAGTCCATCTCAGATGAGCTCGGGTCCAGAGAAGTCTGCAGTGTTTCTGGATGTTGTTGATATATGTCTTTCTCTTTGCATGGTCGAGTCTTAACTTGTATTTGTAGATGCAGAGACAAACTGTGTTTACTGGCAACAGTTTTCCAAAGTGTTCCTGAGCCCATGTAGTATCCTTTATACAATGATGTGGGTTTTTAATGCAGTTTGCAATTGAATACAAGTTAAAAATGATTTGCAAATCAATGCATTCTGTTTTTTATTCACGTTACGCAGCTTCTCATCTTTTCTGAATTTGAGGTTGTACTTTTAAGACAAATATTCTGTATTGTTACAACATCTTCCTACTGCAGGACATAATGAACAGGTCTTTTTCTTCACAGGTGAGTCTCAGTTAATCAGCCCACCTCAGCCAATAGAGGCAGGAGTTGATGATGACGTCATCTTGCCATGTCACCTGAGACCAGCGATGGATGTTACTAAAGAGCCGCTGGAGTGGACGAGATCTAACCTAGACCCAAAATTTGTGTATGTGCACCGTTCTGGTCAGGACCTTGTAAATGTAAAGAATCCTTCTTACAGAGGAAGAACATCACTGTTCATCAATGAACTGAAGAATGGAAACATTTCACTGAAACTGTCCAAAGTACAACTTTCTGATCAGGGAACATATGACTGTGGTATTCCCTAATGAATAAACTGTCGTCTGTTAAGCTTGTTGTTGGTAAGTATACAGTAGGTGTAGGCAACACATTTAAGAAACTGATTTGATTTTTAAAATTTTCACATCTTGAACATCTCTTATATTTTTGGTTATTTGGAGATTGTTTGTTTAATTATTGTTCAAAGTACAGATATTTTTCTTCTACTGACACCACTGTTTTAAATTGTTTCTTTTGTTCAGTATCAGGCACTGCTTCCTCACCTGTCATCAGTTTAACAGGGACTGACAGAAACAGAGGAAGTGTAGTTCTACAGTGTGAGTCTAAAGGCTGGTATCCAGAGCCTAAGGTGTTGTGGCTGGACAGTGAGGGACACGTCCTCTCTGCTGGACCTACAGAGACAGTCAGAGGTCCTGATTACCTCTATACTGTCAGCAGCAGAGTGACTGTGGAGAAGAGACACAACAACAACTTCACCTGTAGAGTCCAACAGAAGAAAATCAACCAGATCAGAGAGACACAGATCAGTATTTCAGGTAAAAGAAAAAAAAGTTGCATTATATCATGTAATCACTGATTTTGCCTCTACTGGCTTGGCTAACTTTTTATAATTCCCATGTTATTCTGTGTTTTATCATTTCAGATGGTTTCTTTGAGGTCCAGTCCAGTTCCACTTTTCCCATCATCATTACTTTGGCTGCTCTTTTGGCTTTTTGCAGCGTGTTTATTTTTGCAGTTTTCTTTTTTGTGTGTAAATGGAGACGAAAAATAATCAGTAAGTCACAACTTAATTGCAGTGTTTTGTAAATGTCAAGTTATTCTCACATTTTTTGGAGGAGTAGTGACATGAATTGTGTAATTGTGTGAATTTGTGTCAGAGTTTTACCAGTTAAATATTGATAAAACACGTAGTGGGTTGTTGAAGTCTTTTATACATGAATTCTGTTTTACACAGAGATCACGAGAAGCCACAGAGATGAAACTGATAAAACTAACAAAGCTGAAGAGGACAGAGAGAGAGCGCTGCTGAAGACAGATGAAACTGTGGAAATGAAGGTTTTGGACAAGGGAGAGAAACAAAAGAAGAGAAATTTGATTTTCAATATGGTGAGTCAAAAATAAAATATGTAGAAATGTAATGAACAAAGCTGACTGTATCCTGTTGCTATGGTTACTCATTTTAGATACAGGCTGCACATTAATTAAAAATGGCAGACTGTGTCTCTGGAACTACGTATAAGGTGTCCATTATCAGGAATTGGTGGACACCCTGCAGCCAATCAGAATTAAGAATTCACCCACATCATGGTGAAAGTTGATGGCACGTCCAAACAGAATATAATGACACTGACCAGGCTGCTGTATTTAACACATTAGGAGTGAAAACAGGCAGCAAGTGGAGATAAACAATATGAAGGTTGATCTTCACTCCATAAAATTACTAAAACATGAGTTTATTAAAAATCTCCATATATATTAATGTTTTCACAGCTGCTCCAGTAACCACAGTTCAAATTAAATTGTTTTGTGTCTAATCTCTCTTCTTCCCTGTTTCTTCTCAGTCCTCATTGAATCTCTACAAGTGTTTCAAGGATGAGCATCAGAGGAGAGAAGAGGCTGAGAGGGAAGTGGAGTCCTTGAAGAATCAGGTTCATCTTTGTATTTTCATATTTTAAGAAAATTACAGCCTACTACTTATTTGTTTTCAGTTCTCATTCGTTCCTGCTCTGTATCATCTTTAATTTATTTCCATCTTTAATGTGACAAAGAAGTGGAAACAAACATGACATGATTCCCAAACTGTAGCCAGTTAACTGTGACTGAGGAAAAATAGTGAGACAGACAGACTGGATCCTCTGCTGGTCACTGACTCTCACATAAAAACAAAACTGTAACTTTGCTCCACATGAAGGACCAACGAGAAACCAGCAGGTTTTCTTTAACATGGACAGTTCAGCTCTCTGTTCTACTTAAATTAAAATGCTGCACAAACCTGACCACAGAGTATCTTCCTGTCCTGTGTTATTGTTTATTTTAACTCAGGAAGAGAAAAGGTCTCATCTTCTGTCTTTATCTTCTCTCATCAGATCGAGAATCTCACAGAGGAGAAGCAGAGTGTTGAGAACAAGACACAAGAGGTTTATTTTCTATTGATATTGATATTAAATTGAATTCATTGGGTTTTGTTGACTTATCAGGGGAGAGAGGAAGCTGAGAAGGAAGTGAAGTCATTGGAGAAACAGATTCATCTTTGTAGTTTTATATATATAAAAAAGTTTTCAGTTTTCAGTTCTCATTCGTTCCTGCTCTGTATCATCTTTAATTCATTTCCATCTTTAATGTGACAAAGAAGTGGAAACAAACATGACATGATTCCCAAACTTTAGCCAGTTGACTGTGACTGAGGAAAATAGTGAGACAGACAGACTGGATCCTCTGCTGGTCACTGACTCAAACACATAAAAACAAAACTGTAACTTTGCTCCACATGAAGGACCAACAAGAAACCAGTTGGTTTTCTTTAACATGGACAGTTCAGCTTTCTCTACTTGAATTAAAATGCTGCGCAAACCTGACCATAGACTATTTTCCTGTCCTGTCTAATTATTTATTTTAACTCAGGAAGAGAAAAGGTCTCATCTTCTGTCTTTATCTTCTCTCATCAGGTCAAGAGGCTCACAGAGGAGAAGCAGAGTGTTGAAAACAAGTGTCAACAGCTGCAAATGGAGCTGGAGAACAAGACAAAAGAGGTTTATTTTCTATTGATACTGATATTAAATTGAATTCATTGGGTTTTTTTGACTTATCAGGGGAGGGAGGAAGCTGAGAAGGAAGTGAAGTCATTGGAGAAACAGATTCATCTTTGTAGTTTTATAGATATAAAATAGTTGTTTTCAGTTCTCATTCGCTCCTGCTCTGTATCATCTTTAATTCATTTCCATCTTTAATGTGACAAACCTCTAAGATCCAACAAAAAGTCAAACTAACATAATATGATTCCCAAAGTGTGTGTTAATCCAGTGTCTCATTTTTTAATATTATTATTATTAATGGTCGTGTTGTAAGCACAACTTTGTTGTTTTTATGGAAATGTCATTATGTACTACAACTTAAACAAACTCTTTAGCCACTTGACTGTGACTGAGGAAAAAACCAGTGAGACAGACAGACTGGATTCTCTGCTGATCACTGATCAGTTCTCTCCTGACTGACTAAACTGTGACTTTGCTCTATCTAAAGGTCCAACTAGAGAACTGCTGCTTTCCTTTAAACATTATCAGGTCACATCTGCTCTACTTAAATTAAGATGCAGCACAAATAAGACAGAGTACCGTCCTGTCCTGTGTAAGAGAAAAGGTATCATCTTCTGTCTTTATCTTCTGACTCACACACAAACACAGAACTGTGACTTTGAAAGATCCAAATAGAAAACTGATAGTTTTCTTTAACATGAACAGTTCAACTCTTTGTTATAGTTTCATTAATATACTGCAAAAATAAGACCTGGGGTACCTTGCTGTCATGTGTTATTGTTTATTATTACCCACTTTCTTTAATAAGACAAAAGTTCTCTCATTTTCTGTCTTTATTTTCTCTCTCATCATTAAGCTCACAGAAGAAAAGCAGAAGAGTGAGAAAATGCGGCGGCAGCAGCAAAAGAAGCTGAACAACAAGAAAAAAGAGGTTCATCTTTTATTGATATTGATTTTTGTTTACACCTACCGTTTTGATTGCTTCAAGTTGAGTAAATCTCACAATCACTGCTTCATTTTATATAAAGTCTGTTTAAATGTATGACAACATAAACCTCCTTTCAGGTGGATAAACTGACAGCTGAAGTCAAGAAGCTCACAGAGGAGAAGCAGAGTGTTGAAGAGGAGAAGCAGAGTGTTGAAGAGGAGAAGCCGAAGAGTGAGAACGAACGACAGAAGCTGCAAAAGGAGCTGGAGACCACGAGAACAGAGGTTCATCTTTTATTGATAATGATTTTTATTCCCAACAACATTAACTACACAAAGAGTCAAAGATTCTTAAATGAAGTGAAAGTCATTGGTTTTTGTTGACTTTACATCCTTGTTCAGGATCTGACAGACCCTCACTGTTGTATGTGTTGAAGTCATATTAATAATTGCAAAATCAACATTTTTTCCTCTCTCACCCCAAAATATAAATAAAAGTGGTGACCAGTCTGTTTGTCTAAATTGGAAATTTGATAAAGGTGACAAAACACAGAAAAGAGCACAAAGCAGTTTTATCACACAAAATAAGAAATATTTAATATTTTATATGTTACAAGGTCTATGCATCAACAACTATATCTTCATTTGACTGCCTTAAATTCAGTTACAGACAAAGTTTGATATCCTACACAGTCATGCTGGGGTCAATTAAAGGTCTGGTGTGTCAGATTTAGGGGGATTTATTGGCAGAATATGTCAAAAATGTAATATTCATTATTATGTTTTCATTAGTATACAATCATCTGAATGTATATTTATTGTGCATCTGTGTCTAATTATGATTTGCAGACTGTTTTATTCAGTCAGTCAATTCTGAGAGTAAACACAGTTTAGACAGTCAGGTTGTCACTTCCTGCAGATGCTGAACACTGTTGAAATCAACATCTGTCTGTCTGTTTGTCAGTTCAAGAACACAAACGAAGCAATTAACACTAAGTGGAAACAGAGTAATGATGAGCTGGAGGAGACTCGTCTTCAACTGAAGAGAAAGGATGAAGGATCAGCCAGTTTAGGAAAGAGGTATACACACACAGAGATACAAACACACATCCACACAGTGTTCCACTGTCAGTGCTGTGCAGCACTCTCTAGTTCTTTGACAGTTACAGTACCACTGGAAAATAGTGTCATTTTTTAAATCTAATTTTTGGGATTTTTTTTAGTAAAGCAGGGCCAGCCTCATAAATGTGAGTGATGAAGTTATGTCACTGGTCGGTTGTGTTTCTGTATCATCTGTTACCCTTTCCAGATTAATAGGTGTGAACAATCCTGAATTATGTCATCAGCTTTCTGAGCTGTGTGTGTTTCACATTCTTAGTAGGTATGATTGTCAGATGCAAACACAGTAATCAACCTATTTTAAAAATCTACAGTCAAAGCATCACGAGTCTTTTTGGTGCAACAGATGTAAAATCACGTTTCCTTCCATTGTTCAGATTGAATATAAAATGTCAAATCAGATGTGTTATTGTATCAGTGTCAAAATCAGTATTAAGTAGAGCAGTGAGTAGTTCACAGGTGGTGCAGGAAAGGAAATAGTCATGTGGGCCTTTTCCACCGGCACTTTTGACCGCACAGAGCCAAACTGTAGTCAAGTCAGTGTTGTGATACTGAGCTTGTGTGTGCAGGAGAGCAGAGAGAAAGATGTTTCTTAAAGTCTTTTTATGTTCAACTCTCAGTAGTTTTTGTAGATTCTAACATCGTCTTTAATTTTTGAAATGTAGTTTTCTCTCCTGTGGTGCTGTTTGTACTTTCAGGTATCTGCATTATTTTAGAAAGAGGATATGAAAATATCCTCCTTCAGCTGTGAAGAAGTTGTGTTAAGTTACTGCTGATAAAACCCACCAAGAAAAACATTTTCCCGATTGTGCTGTTTCATCATAAAAGCATTCAAATAACAAAACAAGACAGAACTTTTATTGTGAAGAATTTAAGGAAACCGTGTGTTTATCTTAGAGACGTATATGAACGGTTTACCCACTGCTTTACAGCTGCTCGACTCAAGCCTCCTCAAGCTCATCTTCAGGTAAAAGACACACCTTCAAGCAGGTTGTCCTGCTGAAATGCAAATGCAAACCCCTGCTGAGTCAAAGTGAGTTGAACCAGGCCAGTTCTGTGTGTGGAAAAGGGCCAATATTGTGTTAACAGAAATCCACTGAAGACAAACTCTTTGTGCAGTAACAGGGTTTTTCATCACATCATCAGCTCATCACAGATGAGAATTCATTCAGACATTAATGTGATGTTTACATTTACTGACTGAAATAAAATGTCTTCATCAATCTGTCCTCCCTCCCAGTTGAAGGACCAGAAACAGAAGGAAGAGAAAGCTGAGAAAGACCTGAAGGACCTGATGATCAAGAACCAGGAGGTTCATCTTTTCACACAAATCATTTGTTATCCTCTTTATATGACACTGATTGTTACTGAGACTAAAATGATCAAACTAACTTGTTCACAGTGTGGTCATGTTAGACATTAAAACAAACTATGTTTGTAATTTGATGTTGCGAGTTAGTTTTATATAAATGTCATTTAGAGACAGAGCTGAAACAAAACAAAATGATTTCTGCAGCAGTTCACCTCTCTGTTATACCCTGGAGTACCTTCCTGTCATGTCTTATTGTTTGTTCTCACTTTAATAAGAAAAAAGTTCACTCATCTTCTGTGTTTATCTTTTCTTTCAGCATGTTGAGAATCTCAAAGCAGAATGTGAGACGAAGCTGAAGGAGCTGCAAACACAGCTGGAGGCTGAGGTAACAGAGGTTCATCTTTTATTAATGTGATTTTTGTTTACAGCCACTTATTTGTTTTAAGTTGAGTAAATCTCACAATCAGGACTTTATTTTACATAAAGTCTATTCAAAAATTTATCTAAAGCTTATTCAAATAATAAAAAAACATTAATTGCACTAAGGGTCAGAGTGTTTTAAGATTGTAAAATTAAACTGAAGTCGTTGGGTTTCGTTGACTTTGGCTTTACTTCTTTTTGTTTTTAAATACTAAATATAACATGTTCTCTATGTTAAAAGGTGTGTGAATGAACAAATATAAACTCCTTTAAATGACTAAAATTCAGTCACAAAGATGATATTCTACACTGTGATGTTGGGACAAGTTAAAGGTCCAGTGTTTCAGATTTAGAGGGATTTATTATCAGAATATGTTAAAAAAAAATGGACTGTAATATTCATAAGTATGTTTTCATTTTCTAAGAAAAATGGGAGCATAAATCTGATATTCATTTGGTTCTAGCTCTGATTTTGGTCTCCACCACCTCCCAACTCCTCCAAGTCTCATATATATAAAACTGTGTACATATATAAATCCAAAAGCACGAGTCACAGGCAGACACATCCAGATAAAACTTCATGTTTACCTGCATCAGTAAATAAGCAAGAGTCAAAAACAGGTGGATTAAAATCAAAGCATGCAGTAACTTCAGTGTCATCTGTGATTTTAACTCACACACTTTAATCAGAGAAAAGTTCTCTAATCTTCTGTCTTCATCTTCTCTCTCATCATGAAGCTCTCAGAGGAGAAGAAGAACGAGAGACGGAGCGACAGGAGCTGCAAACAAAGCTGGAGAACCAGAAAACAAAGGTCCATCTTTAATTAATATTGATTTTTATTACAACACACCTGTTTCTTTGTTTTTAGTTTTAAATGTCACATTTCTGCTTTATTTTGATATAAAGTCTATGAACATGTATAATAACATAAATCTCCCTTCAGGTGTTCAGTCTGACAGCTGATGTCAAGAAGCTCACAGAGGAGAAGCAGAGGAGCGAGGAGGAGCTGAAAAAGAAGCTGGAGAACAAAGAAAAGGAGGTTCAAAACCTCAAAACAAAACTAGACATGCAGGAGCAATTAAATAGTGAAAAGTGCATTTTAATCCATGTTTCCTAGCAGAGCTCATGAGAGCAGATTTCTGATTCTTTACAAAGGTAGAAAACATTAGATCCTAACAATATAATAAACTAACAGGACAGTAACAGTCTTCCAGGCACAAGTTATGGTAGCTACATATACAGTAATCAATAAATGTTTGACACAGGGTCATACTTTGGACAAGTTCAAGTAGAGAAGAAGAACAACAACAAGCTTTAACCCAAAATCACAATTTACAGACACATTCAGATAAAACTTCATGTTCACTTCAATCAGTAAAAAGGAGAGAAACAAAAACAGGTGAATTAAAATGCTGCATAAATCAGACCTTTGAGCACCTTCCTGTCCTTCATATTGTTTATTTTAACTCACATTTAATAAGAGAAAAAGTCTTTCATCGTCTATTTTCATCTTCTCTCTTTTCTCAGCTCACAGAGGAGAAGCAGAGGAGTGAGACTGAGCGACAGCAGCTGCAAGAGGAGAAAAACAAGGTTAATATTTCATTAATATACACCTATTTGTTTTGACTTTTGAATCTCACATTTTTTTCTTACTTTATTTAAATGTGTAACAGTATTAACTTTTCAAAAATAATGTCTTTACATGTACATTTTTATTAGATTTAACTCACATACTTTAATAAGAGAAATATTATCTAATCTTCTGTCTTAATCTTCTCTGTCATCAGGTCGAGAAGCTCAAAGAGGAGAAGAAGAAGATTGAGAAGGAGCTGCAGGAGCAGAAAAAGGAGCTGGAGAAGAAGACTAAAGAGGTTCATCTTTTATTATTTTTCATCATGCCATCGGTTTTGTGTGTGTGTGTGTGTGTGTGGTGTGTGTGTGTTGTGTGCACTGATCAGTCTAGAAGTTTATGTTCTGCATCATCAATGACCTGGTTGCAGTGATTCAACATTTTGTCTATAAAACCTTTTATATAACTTAAAACAACTGCTGACTCCTCCAGTAGAGACCACAAGTCATCAACAACTGCTGAGACACAGTAGTTGTTGGAGTGATTGTGATAAATCTCCTGTAAATAAACTACAAAATATAAGTAACTGTAATATTTTTTCAGTCTTAAAGTATCAAATGGCAACATGACAGATGTCATTAGAAGTGATGAACAGAGAATTATCAGCTGAATCTGCCAACTCCTCTCAGCTTCACAGAGCTTTATAGTGACTTCCAGCTGGTTGTTTAGTCGTCCAGCCACAACGTCTCTGATTTGGTTCACTCCTATTGTGTCGTTTTGAGCCGCAGCAGGCAGCTGTTTTCAACTGCCTACACTACCCAGCAGCCAACAGCAGGAAGACACAGGTGGATATCACAGTGAAGACATTTTACTGATATTTCCAGAGAAACAGAGATGAACTATTAGCTGGTGTCAAAAAGCTCAAAGAGGAGAAGCAGAGGAGTGAGAAGGAGTGGCAGAGACTGCAAACAGCTGGAGACAAAGAACAAAGAGGTTCATCTTTAATATGATGTTGATTTTTGTTCACAACGATTTGTTTTGAGTTTTGAATCCCACATTTTTTGCTTTATTTTAAGCTTATTTAAATGTATCACAATATTTATGTTTATTATACATTATTTAAATAACTTCTCATCAGATTTAACTCACATACTTTAATTAGAAAAAAGTCTCATCGTCTGTCTTTGTCTTCTCTCCTGTTGTAAAGCTCACAGAGGAGAGGGGAAAGATTAAGCAGCTACAAAATGAGGTAAAGATCAAGATAAAGATGTTCATCTCACACCCATCTATTATTTAATTAAGTAAATCTTACAAATGCCTCTTTATTTTATATGGAGCTTATTTAATATATAAGTGTATATATATAATATATAAGTGTTTTAAGATTGTAAACCTAAATTGAAGCCAGTGGGTTTTGTTGACTTGAAGCTGCAGGAGGCAAATCGTCAGCTGGAGATCAAGAATAAAGAGATCACACAGGTAAAGAAACAAGTACACACACACAGCACAAATCCACACAATGTGCCACTGTCAGCACCGTGCAGCACACTCTGTAACTGCACCTCTTTGACAGTCGTCACTGGAAAACTAAAACTATGAAACTGCTGGTTTTCTTTAACATGAATAGTTCACCTCTGTTATACTTTAGTTTAAAATGCTGCAAAAATCAGAGCATGGAGCAGCTTCCTGTCATGTCTTATTGTTTGTTTAAAGTCACGTTCTTTAATAAGAGAAAAGGTCTCATCTTCTGTCTTTATTTTCTCTCTCATCATGAAGCTCACAGAGGAGAAGAAGAAGAGAGAGACGGAGCAGCAGAAGCTGCAAACAAAGCTGGAGACCACAGAAAGAGAGGTTAATCTTTTATTGATAATAATTTTTATATTCACCCACCTATTTTTTGTTTTAGATTCAAATCTCACAATTACTGTTTTATTTTATCTAAAGCTTATTCAAATAATAAAAAACACTAATCACACTAAGAGTCAGAGTGTTTTAAGATTGTAAAAAAATAAACTGAAGTCATTGGGTTTTGTTGACTTTGGCTTTACTTCTTTTTGTTTTTAAACACTAAATATAAAACATGTTCTATATGTTAAAGGTGTATGAATGAACAAATATAAACTCCTTTAAATGACTAAAATTCAGTCACAAATATGATATTCTACACTGTGATGTTGGGACAAGTTAAAGGTCCAGTGTGTCAGATTTAGAGGGATTTATTATCAGAATATGTAAAAAAAAAGGACTGTAATATTCATAAGTATGTTTTCATTAGTGTATAATCACCTGATAATAAGAAGTGTTGTGTTTTCATTATCTTAGAATGAGCTGTTTATTTCTACAGAGGCTGCAGCTCCTCTTCCATGGAGACCTTGTAGGCAGCCACTGTAGGCTCTCCTACACACTTGGAAGGGGAGGGTGAAATAAGTGGTTTCACTTCACTGTAATCTACAAGCTTAACACTAGATGTCACTAAATCCTGCACACTGGTCCTTTAAGTGTACAGAACATACAGAACACTGGTGTTAAAAAATGTCACTTTACACAGAAGAGTAACATCTGAATGTATATTTATTGTGCATCTATGTCTGATTGTGATTTTCCAAGAAAAATGGGAGCATAAATCTGATATTCATTTGGTTTTAGCTCTGATTTTGGTCTCCACCACCTCCCAACTCCTCCAAGTCTCATATATATAAAACTGTGTACATATATAAGTCCAAAAGCACGAGTCACAGGCAGACACATCCAGATAAAACTTCATGTTTACCTGCATCAGTAAATAAGCAAGAGTCAAAAACAGGTGGATTAAAATCAAAGCATGCAGTAACTTCAGTGTCATCTCTGATTTTAACTCACACACTTTAATCAGAGAAAAGTTCTCTCATCTTCTGTCTTCATCTTCTCTCTCATCATGAAGCTCTCAGAGGAGAAGAAGAACCGAGAGACAGAGCGACGGGCGCTGCAAACAAAGCTGGACATCAAGATTACAGAGGTACATCTTTAATTAATATTGATTTTTATTACAACACACCTGTTTCTTTGTTTTTAGTTTTAAATGTCACATTTTTGCTTTATTTTGATATAAAGTCTATGTACATGTATAATAACATAAATCTCCCTGAAGTCAAGAAGCTCACAGAGGAGAAGCAGAGGAGCGAGAAGGAGCTGAAAAAGAAGCTGGAGAACAAAGAAAAGGAGGTTCAAAACCTCAAAACAAAACTAGACATGCAGGAGCAATTAAATAGTGAAAAGTGCATTTTAATCCATGTTTCCTAGCAGAGCTGATGAGAGCAGATTTCTGATCCTTTACAAAGGTAGAAAACATTAGATCCTAACAATATAATAACTAACAGGACAGTAACAGTCTTCCAGGCAGAAGTTATGGTAGCTACATATACAGTAATCAATAAATGTTTGACACAGGGTCATACTTTGGACAAGTTCAAGTAGAGAAGAAGAACAACAAGCTTTAACCCAAAAACACAATTTACAGACGCATTTACATTTTTCATAAGATTTAACTCACATACTTTAATAAGAGAAAAATGATCTAGTCTTCTGTCTTAATCTTCTCTGTCATCAGGTTGAGAAGCTCACAGACGAGAAGAAGAGGATTGAGAAGGACATGCAGGAGCTGGAGAAGAAGATTAAAGAGGTTCATCCTTTATTTTCATCATGTCATTTAAGTAACTGTAATATTTTTTTCAGTCTTAAAGTATGAAATGGCAACATGATAGATGTCATTAGAAGTGATGAACAGAGAATTATCAGCTGAATCTGCCAACTCCTCTCAGCTTCACAGAGCTTTATAGTGACGCTTATGTAATATAACAGAATACAAAGATTCAAAGTGTTTTAAGATTGTAAAATTAAATTGAAGCCAGTGAGTTTTGTTGACTTTGGCTTTACTTTTTCTCTTTTGTCCTCAAAGCATTGAAGATATTCAAGTGGTAACTATTCTGTTTGACATAAACTGAACTTCACATGTAATGGAAATACAGAATTGAGTATAAAGTAGTTTTGTAACACCAAGACATGAAATAAATAAGAAATAAAATGAATTAAACTAAACAAGTTACGATATCAACTTAAAAGGTGATGCAGTCATACATCTCGTTTCTGCCCCTGTATCCCTTAAACTGAAATCTAGACAAAGACATTTACATAAAATAGAGACAGAAAAGATTTTTTTTTATAATGACACCAATATCCATCCATCCATATTCTGTAACTGCTTATCCGTGAGGGTTGTGGTAGGCTGGAGCCTATCCCACCTGACTTCGGGCGAGAGGCGGGGTACACCCTGGACAAGTTGCCAGTTCATCACAGGGCTGACACATAGAGACAAACAACCATTCACTCTCACATTCACACCTACGGGTAATTTAGAGTCTTCAATTAACCTATTATGCTGCATGTCTTTGGACTGTGGGAGGAAGCCGGAGTACCCGGAGAGAACCCACACGGACACGAGGAGAACATGCAAACTCCACACAGGGGGAGTCGAACTCAGGACCTTCTTGCTGTGTGGTAGCAGTGCTAACCACTGTGCCATCGTGCCGCCCTGACACCAATATAATACAATAAAAATACAGTAATACAGAAGCAGACCACTGACACATATCAGTTCAAAATGATGTCATGTTATGTCATTTTGACAGAATATTTATGTTACAAAGAAAAACACCAAAGTTTGTACAATTTCTAACTTTTGAGGTTAAACAAATCCATCTGTCTGTTAGCTGGAGGACAACAAAAGAGAAGCTAATAGAAAGTGTATTGTCGTGTATTGTCAGCTGAACACACACACAGGGCCCTATCTCACGCTGATCTAAAGCGCAAGTGGAAAGCGTGAAGCGCAGTGGATTTAATTTATTCAAGGTGTCCAAATCCACCTTTGCCAACTTGGACCAGCAGCGCACAGCGGGATACAACTAATAGCTGGGATTCAAGTCTCCAGGGTTTAAATTTATTTTAGAAGTCAAAAGGGTGAGTGGTGTTCAAAACTCAAAAATCTATAGCAGTACATTGCCTTGAAATGTTAAAGTCATCTCAAATGTGCATCATAACCTACGTCTATAGCTTGATGCCTTTTCCATTAAGTTTTGGTGGTGGCTTGTCTTCTGAGTCTCCATCAGCTGACAGACAGATTTTTTTTTCTTTTTCTGGGCCAAAAATGGCTCTTTTGATTGTAAAGGATGCAGACCTCTGACCTACCAGGTCAAAAAGTAACTCAGGGTTAGACTTAGGGTTAGGGTTAGACAGCGGCAGGTACACACCATTAGGGTACACACTGCATAATACATCATTGCCCAACATTACACATGATTAAGGTGACCAGGTGCCAATAAACCAAAAGAGGGACAAGGGGTATGTTTGTTTGTGAGGGACAAAGTGGGAAGACCCCCAGCTGGACAAGATAAAAAAAAAAAAAAAAAATTAAACTTATATGTTTTTCCCTTACTAATAATAATACTGTATAATAATATTACAACAATAATAATATATTAAAAATCAAATATAATATAATATAGGCTAATTTAAACGGAAACGCATTTCTTGTGGGACTCCGTCTGTCGATGTCGTTTAATGTCAAATTCGCCCCCGTGCCCAATAGAGAAGGAACTTTTACAAAGTTGACAATAAACCCTCTCTGAATCCTCCTGGACTTTTTTCACCCACAAGTATTTGCTTTCCCACTCTTTTCTGTAGCTGCATCGTCTCTTCTTGTTTGGCGTCTCCCCTTCCTCCATTTCCAAAGAAGAACGCGCGGTGCGAGTGTCATTCACTAGCTGTCACCTCAGCTGTTGGTAGCGCGGAGAAAATTAGGGGCGCGCCCAAGCGCCGTACGTGCGGTGCTACTATGACAACAACAAACAGAGGCCAGCGTGCAGGCACATCACAGGCTTCTTCACATTGCTGGGGCCTGAGGGGGATGTTGTGCGGGACATGGTCTCAATTTGCGTGATGTGTGAAAAGAGACAGAAAATGCGTGAAATCACGCGCAAAGCAGGACATCTGGTCACCCTGCACATGATATATGTTTATGAACTGTCAGTTATGTCACATGACTTATGTAACATGGTTATGGTTTTGGGAGTGACTGATGATTGATCTATTCTGTTATGAAGATGTGTTGGATAAAGTCTCAGTGATTACAGAAAAACTTGGGTTTTTAAAACATTTCATCAATTTTTTCCCCAAATTTACCCAAAGTGCCATTGTTGCCTAGATAAATCTGTGAGGAAACTGTGAGACAGATTCACTCTCTCACACACATGAATTAATGAATCTGTTTGTGTTGTCTCCCTCTTAGCTCAGCAAATCTTGAGAATTATCGGAGAGTCCGAGGAGCAGAACAAAACAGGCTCGGCCGGTGAGGAGCCATGAGGAAAAGTTACCATCCATAACACCAGAAGACCTTCTGTATCATTAATGCTGTAAACATTAAACTGCAGGAACAACATGTTTCAGATCTTCATGCAAAAACGCATATTTTAGTAAAGCAGTAAAACAACTAACTTTTTTTTTATAACATTGAATCAACTTTTTTATTTATTATGTTTTTCATCTTGTGGTTTATTCAACAATTGAAAAAGTCTTTTGTTTGACATATGATGAAAAAATATGTAACTGACTGTATGTTTTACCAAAAAACTCACTCCTTCATTGTTAAGACAAATTCCAGGAACTGTAACTATTTTCCTTACTTCCTTGACTAATCTTCATAAAGAGCTCCACAGCACAAATGTACAGTAGTTGTGTCACAGTCATCTTCTAGATGGTGTTTCTATTTTATAAATCCTCAGACAGCAAAGATATTTTTATTATTCCATGTTTTGTATTGTTTCTAATTCAGTTTATGCTGTCAATTTAAAATTCCCTGCACCAGTTTTTTCTGTGGTAAAGAGATAAAAAGTTAGAAATACGTTTGATTTCAACCCTGTCAGGAAATAATGTAAACTTTTGTAAAATACTAACTTCCAAATATGTTTTTATTTGTCCTGTGAAATACAACTTTACAATATATTAATAAAACAATAATTTGTATTTACAGCGTGATGTTTTTACATGCCTTGATTGTTTTCCAAAAAAACACTTGTCTATGGATAAAAAAAAAAACGATTTAAGCCACTAATTTATTGTACTTGTTCTCTAACAGTATAAGACTGAAGCTGCAGGTTGCAAACTGCTGGTGTAAATTGTTCTTGTGTGATGGAAGAATTTCAGTTGACAGAAGATTCAAGTTCAGAAATCATAGTAATATAAGGTAAAATGATCTGGTACATCACAAGATTTATTTTTTCTATTCCCTCCCACTGATCATTTTGTGACCCCTTCTGGGGGTTTTGACCCACAGGTTGGGAACCTCTGGCCTGCTCTCTGAAGCCGCACTTAGACTTTACTATAATCGACATTCAGCATTATATTCCACTCTTATTATATTATTGTCACTTAAGACAGACTGAGTTTGGTGCCTACAACACCTGCAACACCTCTTCTACATAGATACGTTCTCATGAGGTTTGTGTCTGAGAAGCTCAAATTATCACCATCATCTGTGTATTTCAAAATAAAACACAGAACACGGTACAGTATTCTGACTGAGAAAACCAACACCAAGCTTTTTAAATATAGTTGATGCATCAGTCGGCACCTCTGTGGTTTTTAACTTTTTTTTGCCCGTCTGAAAGTTTAACAGCTACTAAGAACTTTAGAATGTAACACAAAGAAGTTTAACACCTTACAAACACATTGAACATGAATTCAGTGAGAGATTTGCTGAAACCGTAGACAGACACAGCTGTTCTACCCAGCAACACCCAGAAACAATCAGAAGCCTCTTTTTTTTAACCCTAATGAGGATCATCATATTGTGGAGTTTAACTTTTTTGTATAAAGAAAAACAAAACACTTTTTAGTACTTTTCCACTTACAAGATCGTACAATCATACAATAAAAGTGAGGTCAAGGTTTATGGGGACCGTAGATGTGACCCTACACCAGCATACAAGGACATTGATGTCTAAGGGGGACATGAGGTCATAAACAACTTGTCCAAGTACAGAGCAATGAGTATACATGTGTAAACATGATATCATAGGTATACATGAGTAAATATGAACTGAAGAAAAACATGTTGAAGCCCCCTTGTGGTTGTTTTGACCCACAGCTTGAGAACCACTGTTCTACAGTCGTGCTGTTTTTAGTTGTACCTAGACAGCCTCCCAAACGCCTCTTTTACATACATACTTGCACGTCCTCGTGTGGTTTGTGTCTGAGCAGCTCAAATTATCACCATCATCTGTATATTTTAAAATGAAACAGAACAATGTACAGTATAGTGACTGAGAAAACCAACACCAAGCCGTTTAAATATAGCTGATGCATCGGTCAGTACCTCTGTGGTTTTTAACCTGTTCTGACTGTGAGAACGTTTAACAGCCACTGCAGGCATGAACGCACAATGACCAGCTGACTTTAACAACAGTAGAAGTGAAGCAGAGATGAAGATTAAATGTGAAATAATATTGCTGTTTGCCTTTCAAAGTTTCAAAGTTTTTTTCCTGACCGGCCGGATTTCCCTGAACCAAATAATTTTCTCATGTTCTCTGCTTCATTACCAAATCAAACTACATTTTACTTGAGTTATTTGTGTGTAACTGTGAGTTTCCCACAGTGCAGCAGTCCCACCAGCAGCAGCAGCAGAGGCACCATCACAATGGTGAAAACAGTCCTCAAGAGGAGGAGAACATACAAGAAGTGATCCGAGGAGGGACAAGTGTCTCTGTGAGGAGCTGCAAAGACAAGAGAATATATCTGCTGTCACAGTATGGACATATAGGTCATCTCTAAAGACTGCTGTAGCAACACTCTGACTCTGATTCTACAAATGTGTTTGATTAAGTTGGATTTTCTGGTTTTAAGAATAAACTAATTGAACAGATTGAATTTTACCTCTGACTGTCAACCACTTCTCTGGTGATTCTCCACCATCAGAGGTGAGACACTTGTAGAGTCCTTCATCAGACTCGGAGACACTGTGGATGATCATCTCTCCTGTAGAGCTGCTCCCCATGAGGAGGCCATCTTTATAGAAATCAGCTGTGAGGTTGGAGGAAGTCGTCTTGCGTCCGCAGCGCAGAGTCACATTGCTGCCGTCCATCACAGGGAGGACAGGACTGTCCAGGATCAATGGAAGTGCTGAAAAACAAAGCTTTTAATTTGACAGAATACACTTGTTTGCTCACTTGGGAATTAGATGGGATGACTGACATTCTTTTAGCTTTCTCTCCTCCACAACATTCAGTCTCATGGGTTTCAAACGGTTGACCCTGTGCTGAGCCCTGCCTCCATACAATAACTGCCCAATCAGAGATCAGCAACTGTAACCAGGTGCTGCAGGCCTGTCGAGTTGTGAATCCATGTTTCATGAGTTTGGATGTTATTTTATTTTTTGGGTTTATTTTTTGTAGTCTCTTAGAAATGTGAATCACAAGAGCACATGTGTGAGGACTGGATTAAACATATCTTAATCTGCTCTATCATAACTTGTAAACATTACTGACTAATTAACTGGCTTACTAGCTGGGGTTACTTGACATGACATGACTGTCTTAAGGACCACTGCACTAATTAAGTCCCTGCACTTCCTCTTCCCTCATTAATGAGTGTATTTCTGTAATTTATCATGTAGATATACCTGCAACCATCCTATCAATGTTTACTAACATGTAAGCTAGCTTTAGCCCCAGTTATTTAGCACACATAGCTGTTAGGTAACTACACTTTCACAGGGTTCTTTGTTTTAAAACATGTCAAATGGAAACATTAAAATGTCAGATAGAGAAGGACTTCTCAGCTAATTCAAGGAGTTAGCATTAGCTCACATTAGCCAGCTACACTTGCATTTCTTTCTGTAACTGACAAAATCCAAGATCATCAGCTAGAAATGAGAAGCTGCTTGTGTTTGAAAGACCTTGTGTTTTAACAATTACTGCCATTTTCAATGCTAAATCTGCCACCATTACCACTTTAAGCAGCATATGTGCTATGTGACAATGGTGGTGAACAACACTCACACTGCTGACAGTTTAGAAATCATTTTTGCTATTTTAAACTTAAAACAGTGCATGACTTTACCTCTGACAGCCAACCAGCTCTCTGGTGATGCTCCAGCACCAGAGATGCTGCACTTGTAGAGTCCTTCATCAGACTTGGAAATGCTGTGGATAGCCAACTGTGCCATGGAACTGGTCCCAAGGATGACGCCATCTTTATAGAAATGAGCTGTGAGGTTGAAGGAAGTCTTCTGTCTGCAGTGCAGAGTCACATCGTTACCCTCCATCACAGGGAGGACAGGAATCTCCAGGATCAACGGACCAGCTGAAAAACAAAGGGGAAATGGGAAGACTGATATCAGTTTAATTTAAATTTTTAGCTCTCTTTCTCTACATCATTTTATTTTAATTTCAGAGGATGATCTAATGGATTTCAAGCAAAGACTTTTATTTAATCAAAATCACATGAGAGGGATTGCTGTTGGACTTAATATCATCACAGCTGTGATTCAGTTGTCGGCACGAGGCCTTTGTTCACTTACTCATTTATTTGACTCTGCCAACACAAATAGCTCTGCAACTGTACTGGCACTGGGCTGTTGCCAAGAACAAATAAATGTGCTCCTAAACACTAACGTTAGCTCGCTAGCTCCTTTGTGTAGATCAACATGTTACCGCAGTAGAGTTCTCCTTCAGTTGTCTGGATGGATCCACAAAACTGCTTCCAGCTCATTCTTTTTAACTGACTGAATGTTAAATATGGACCAATCAAGACCGGGAGCACTTGAGAAGGTTGCACTCGATCTGCTTTCAAACAGACTCAGGTGTATTTTGTTTGTGGTCTTAAAGCAATTGTACCAAGCACAGGATTTCAGATATGTGACTTTAGCATCATTTCAAAAGCCAAACTACTAAATCCATCTGCTGATTGTTAAATCTGTTCAGGAAGCAATCGTATAATTAATCTATATAAGCCACGTATATATTTATGCAAATCATTTCATAATAATGGTAACATGTGCATGTAAGTCTGGGTATGTTCACTTCTTCACAAAAGCAAATTAACAAAAGCTGTTTAAAATGCTGCACTGGTATCCTGAAAAGGCCACATTATGTGGTACGACCCGTTCCTGAATACCTCTCACAGTTTTACAAATGGTTTTATTCACCCTAAGTCACCTTTTTGACAGTGACCTGGCAATGATTTTTTGTTGTTTCACAACATGTCAAAGGAAAACTGTATGAAACTGAGGAGCCGCTGGGGCCTGAACTTAAGCATTGTGGTTTACGCCTCTGACTGATGCTCTCCATGTGTCAGGTTATCTGAGGCCAAGAAGCATAGCTGTCAAAACTGTCTTTGTCTGTCAATGTTAGAGAGAAAAATGTGTTTTTCCACAAGATGTTCTGATACTTCATCACAAACTATCCAATAAAAATGTTTTATCATATGTTTTTTCCATATCTGGAAGTCAACACGGGTTGGTTGAAGAAAGAACTGGGAGGGAGAGTATTAAAAGCCAAAGAGGAGAGAACCCAGGGCTTTTTGTGGCTTCTTTTTGGGAGTCCATGGGCTCTTGGGGCTGTTTAGTCTTTAATTGAGGTTTTTCCTAAAAACTTGGGTTGACTTCTTTTAACCTTCCTTTTTTTAACCTCCCTTTTAACTCCTTCGTTTTCTTTTTTTTTATTTCATTTTTGAAACTTTGTGTACATTGTCAGATTAAAAAGTGTGCAACAGTGATCCCACAGTAATAAGCCCTGAATCATGTACATGATGCTTGCTGTCTCTATGATCTCTATCTGTTTGTCATTGTAATGTTATTGTAAGCTAATAGTTATCAGAACACTGTAAAGTGGAGTGACACATGGTTAAAAAGTCCCAGTGAGTACTTGATATCAACACTCATGGAATATCTCTCGTCCAATCAAATTACTTGGTCAGAACTAACTGTTGTATAAAGATTCTTAAACATACCAGTGACAGTGATGTTGACACTGTTGCTTCTTTGTCCTCCTTTAGTCTCACACCAGTATTCTCCACTGTCTCCTGTATAGGCTCTTTCAATGGTGCAGGAAAACCCTGTTGATGTCCTCTTCATAACACATTCTGGATCAGATTCCTGAGTATTCTTACTAAGTCTCAGTGTAGTCGAGTCATCAAACCCAACACACTCAAAAGAAACCTTGTGGTATTGAAAGTGCTGCAGGCTGTTTGGAGTGACACGAAGAAAATATGCATCTGGAACCAAGAAAGAGATGCCATTGTCCCAAAGTAAACAGTTAGAACTGGAAAAATGTGTGTAATGATGTCTACAGTAAGAGACATCCTGGTATTTGCTAGAAACATTAACATTTAAACTAAACCTTTCACAAAATACAACATTAAACAAAAATGTAGTAATCTAAATCCCGTCATACAGACAAAGACGAATTTAAAAGATGTCTTTAGGATTTTCTATTTGTCTCTTACCGCATTGAGTAAAACTGTCCTGAACTTGTGTCCCCAGCAGAATGAATTCAAGCATCACTGGATGAACAAATAAGCAAAGTTGAATATCAGACATACATGGTTTGACTGATTAGAACAAAAGAAGAAACCCGGGAGTCAGTACTCACACAGTCTGAAGCAGAGAGCTGTGACCTCCATGTTGTCTTGCAGCTGACTGTCTCAGCGTCAGACAGAAATACAACTTAAGTACGAGAGTGAGAACTTCCTCTTCCTGTGCAGTTTAGTTCTGATGTTGATGTTAAACTTGAGCCAGACTCACGGCTGCTTCAACAGTCTGTCAGTCTTTGAGTTACAGGCACTCGCTCAGCAGCAGGGCTGCCCAACCTTTTCCCTTGTGGGGTCAATACTGACATTTAAAGGTGGCCATTTATTGTACTGTATTATTCAGGGTTCAGCATCAATGCTTTTTTTAATTTTTAAAGCTATGTCCATGTGTTACTCCAGATCCAAGTTAATCTCATTCTTCTGTTGAAGAGCAATTGCAATAGAGTATGCAATGCACATTTTGCATGTTTTTTGAAATATGATACACTGTGATGATCAGTTTTGCAATTACCTGAATTTCCTCAGTGTTCAAGCATTCCTCTTTGGTGCCATGCCAGTGACATGCTGTCTAATTCTTTTTTTTTACCACTTGACCAAAAATTAAATTGCTATATTTAAAATCCAACAAGAGGTCCAACAAATCAAACAACACAAATAAACGGTGCTGGTAAGTGAGAGGCCGTGGTGGTAAATGTGAATCAGACATCAGACCATTTCTTTGACCAAGGTGGCAACTCATTAGCTTCCAATTGTGCAGAATTTGTACAAAAAATGCAGCTGCCGATGTTTTTTATGGGTCCAGTATGATTACGATTATGTTAGAAGGCATTTAAGTAAACTCATTGTTAAACTGCAACTTTATTTTACGTCTTTTTTGAGGGTACATAATCAGTTGTGAGTATTTACAAAGTAGACATATGAGTTTTACACTGTTTTTGAATTTATTCATTTTTTCATTTATTTCCTTTTGTCTTTTTTGTACACTTTTCTACAGGTCTTGCAGTCTATATGAGGCTAGTAAGAGGCTGATTTTATGACTTGATCAGTCTATGTTTTAAAAAGGCTTTAAGGAACATAATTGTGTGAAGCTATAGCCATTGTTTTCAGCCAGCCAATAATTTAACACTTTGTGAAATGTTAAAAAAACAACATATGTTTATCTGTTTATTTATTTAACTATTCACTTAATCATCTATTGACTAAATAACTTCCAGTGGCAGGATTGTCTTCAGTCAAATGTCATTTTAAAACGAGACTAAGAGTCAGATTATCTAAATTCTCTTAAATTGGAGAGAAGTCAGACATCACTACATCTGAGATCTCTAAAACTCTGAAACTTATGCCAATACTATCCAGATGGCTAAATAGGCTAGAGTGAACTGTCTGGGTGAACTTTAAACAAAGTGACAGGCAAACCAGCCAGAGCAGCTGGACTGCCATAGGTTGTGTGACCACCCCAGCAGGAGAGGAAGGAATAAAATATGGCTGTGTTCCTAGCATGGCAAAAACAAAATTGATTTTATATGCTGTTATTGTATCCCAAAGGTAACATGTAATTGAAAACATTAGAGGGCATTGAATTGATCTATGTGGAACACCTTGGGAAAAGTGAAATCTGCAGAGTAAATTGGCTCTTATCACTGTTTCTGAGCTACATTGTTAATGTGATAGGACAGCACAGCCTGTCTCCATTCATGTTGTTGGTGTGTGTATTTGATCAGTGTGCATAGCGGTGTAGGCTCCCTCCTTTGCTCCTCGCCCATTGAATGCAGCTGGGCTGGGAGCAATTATCCAATTCCACCTTGCTTACTGGGCGGTGCTGTGCCAAGCTATATCAGGGGGAGGGTTACGCGGCTCGGATGTGCGTAATCCTACCTCTTTCTGGAGCCTGTGTTTGGCGTCGGCAGTGTGGTTTGGCGTGGCTGTGTTGGATCCAGGTGGCTGTCTTGAGAGACGCTTGGGGTCGGACTTCCTCCGTTCATTGTCGCCAGGTATGTTCCGATGCAATTGCTGCATTTCTGGGTCCTATTGGTGCCATGACTGATGCGCTTTCTGCTTTCCAGCAGAGTCGGCCTGTATTCTGGCTGGAGGTTGGGAGTCGGGAGTGTGTGGCCTCGGAGCAAGGCGTAATAATCCACGTGTTGTGTTGGATTCCTGAGGTAGGCTGACTCATTTCTGCCTGGCGTTTTTGTTGATGCGCTTTTGTTGCGCTGCATATGAAATGTGACACTGGTCTCTGATTGATGTTGGCAGTTATTGAGCTGCATCCCTTCGCGGCTACCTCCCCTGTGCCTAGTGTTTGCACTGTAGCAGCAAACTGAACCAACTCCTTGGGAAGGCCCTTACAAATTGTGCAATATTCCGCCCAGTCATAGTATTTTGTTGAGTCACCACCAAGAGATTCTTATGTCCATATTTGCAAATTTTTAAAGTGTTATTAATAAAATTTTCTTGTGTATAATTTACTTTGGAAGCACGTCAGTCTCTTGTGTCGTCGTACCTGTGTGACCTTGTCAGCATTAGAGTGGTGTTACCCTCTAACAGATTTCCTGGGGGTGAAATTCCCCTAGGTGGCGTTGTTGGACCCTTGTTAACTAATTAAAGTAACTCTAACCCTCGTAGTATTGCCACATTTTTGGCGTTGTTGGCAGGACGACACTTTGAAGACAGACGTGTGTTCCATTTTCTTTTCTTGTGTGTTTTTCATTGTACTTGCTAATAGCTAGTTGACAGCTTGCCTTTTTTTTTTGTGTGTGTAAATGGTTTTAGAGACAGAACAGCAGTAGTTGTTGTATAGACCTAATCAGCACTAAACCTCAGACTTCTAAATTCTGTTTCTGGTGAGTTTTGGTGCAGCTCGTCCTCTGGCACCATGGAGGAGGAACTGCAACAGCTCAGAGACCTTGTCATGCAGCTGAAGGCAGATAATGAGCGGCTTCGTCAGGAGAGGGAGGCCTCGCAGGCCGGCCCGAGCGTTGCCACTCCCGCCCCTTCTGCTACGGTGAGTACTGCCCCGTTAGATACTAGCGCCACAGTAACAGAGCGGTTGGTAGTGGTACCAAGGGACCGTAGATGTCCCATGTTCAATGGTAAGACTGGCATCGGTGTAACTGAATGGGCAGAGGAAGTTCAAGCTTGTATGCGTGCCCGCCGCTTGTCAGCCCCTGATCAGGCCCTCTTCATGTTTGATCATCTAGAGGGGGAGGCCAGAAAGGAGATTAAGTACCGTACCAGTTCTGAGCAAGCAGATCCTGCTCAAATCCTTGCTATTCTGACTGACTTGTATGGCTGCACTCAGTCTTACATAACCTTGCAGCAGGCTTTCTTCTCTAGGACACAGCAGGAAGGAGAGACATTACAGGAGTTTTCCTTGGCTTTGATGGCCCTTATGGACCAGGTAAAGCAGCGTGCACCTGATGGTCTTCTTAATGCGGCCGTTCTACTTCGTGACCAATTTGTGGAACATGTTCTTGACAGTGCCCTTCGTCGGGAACTGAAGCAGTTGGTCCGTCGTCAGCCCCAGGCCACTTTGCTGGAAGTGCGTGCAGAGGCAATTCGTTGGGAGAGAGAGGGACTTCCAGGGGGCGCCAGGGAGCGTAGCCATTCTCTTCCGGCCATGTATGGTCTGCAGTATGGGGTACAGAGCAGTCCCCGTCCACCCCCTCTGGCCGTCCCACAGGGCTCAGAACTGGGTGAGCTGAAGGAACTCTTGAAACGCCAACAGGAACAACTCAATCAGCTCACTCAGACGGTGGCGTCGTTGCAGACTTCATCTTTGCCACCTCGCCCCAGCCGTGCTGGTCCTGTAATCTGTCGTAGGTGTCAGCAACCAGGTCACTTTGCCAGGGAATGTGATGGAGAACGGGCCCCTTCTCGTGCTCGGAATACTTCTGCCCTTAGTCTAGCCGCCAATGTGGTCAGACCCTCGTCGTCTTCTCGCCAGCCGGAAAACTGAAGCCCACTGAGTTGCTGAGCCACAGCTCAGATGGGGAGCCGATGGGCTCAAGGGAGGGGGCCGTAGGTAAATTGATGTCATCTTGCCCTCACATCAATCTCTCCATGGGCGATGTCATGGTCCCATGCTTGGTGGACACTGGATCCATGGTGTCCACTGTCACCGAAAGCTTCTTTTTGAAGCATTTTGCACTTTGGGGGGCCGATCGCCTCCGGTCGTGTCATTGGCTGCAGCTTCGGGCAGCTAACGGGTTAGCCATCCCATACATCGGCTATCTCGAGCTAGATGTGGCCCTGTGTGGCAAAGTGTTTCGTGGTTGTGGCATACTGGTGGTGCGAGACCCTCCAGGGGCGTCATCTTCTGTTCCTGGAATCTTGGGGATGAATGTCATCAGCCGATGTTATCACGACCTTTTTGGGGCACATGGTGCTGCCCTTTTCAGCTTGCCTGTGGTGACTCAGGCCCCTGGTTCTGTTATTGAGGCTCTGCAGCAATGTCACCAGTCCACCGCTCAGCCTTCTAAAGATCTTCTTGGTACCACCAGGGTTCGAGGCCCACGGGCAGTGCGAATACCCGGCGGTGTCATGCAGTTTGTTGCGAGCACCTGTCCCGAACAGTTTTCTGGTCAGGATGTACTTTTTGAGCCCCCTCAGTTAGGGCTGCCAGCTGGACTGCTTGCCTCCCCCTGTCTTGTCCGGGCTGTCCGTGGTACCGTCTACATCCCAGTGGTCAATGTAGGGACAACTGAGGTTCTCCTCTACCCACGTACCAGCCTTGGTGCCCTCAGTTGTGCCCAGGTTGTGAGTCTACCCACTGGAGTCACCGAAGTGAGGTCAGCCACAGCTACAGTCTCCTCCCAAGTGGATGGCAGTCCAGTGCAGAGTGAAGTAGAACGGGTAGATCTGTCTGCTTTGGCAGAGCAGGATCAAGCCGAGGTGCGGTCCCTACTGCAGCAGTACAGCTCCGTCTTCTCTGCACATGATGGTGACCTGGGTTGTACCGATCTTATCTCGCACGACATCCCACTGCTTGACAATATTCCTGTGCGACAGCGATACCGGCGTATCCCTCCATCGGAGTACGAGGAAGCCAAGGCCCACATTAACCGGCTTCTGGAGGCTAACGTCATCAGGGAGAGTAGCAGTCCTTACGCCTCCCCCATTGTGTTGGTCAGAAAGAAGGATGGTAGTCTACGCATGTGTGTAGATTATCGCCTTCTCAACAGCAAGACGAGGAAGGATGCTTTTCCCCTCCCTCGTATTGAGGAGAGTCTCGATGCCCTTTCTGGTGCCTGTTGGTTCTCAACCTTGGATTTGGCCAGTGGCTATAATCAGGTTCCCGTGACTGAGCAAGACAGGCCTAAGACGGCCTTTTGCACACCCTTTGGTCTTTTTGAATGGAATCGGATGCCATTTGGGCTGTGTAACGCCCCAAGCACCTTTCAGCGGTTGATGCAGAGGATGTTTGGGGACCAGCAGTGTCAGTCCCTCCTCCTCTACCTTGATGACATTGTTGTGTTTTCCTCTTCTATCGGTCAGCATCTGCAGCGGCTGGAAGTTGTCTTGAGTCGCCTCCAGAAGGAGGGCCTAAAAGCCAAGCTGGAGAAGTGTGCGTTCTTTCAGAAAGAGGTCCGCTATCTTGGGCATGTCATCTCTGGGGAGGGTGTTTCCACAGACCCTGCAAAGATCGAGGCGGTCGCCAAGTGGCAGCGTCCCCGCCAGGTTTCAGAGCTGCGTTCTTTCTTGGGGTTCGCCAGCTATTATAGGCGCTTTGTGGAGGGGTTTGCTAAGCTGGCAGGTCCCCTGCACCAGTTGGTGGCAAAACTGGCAGGCAGCCGGTCCAAGCGAGGCCAGAAACAAGATCTTGGTGCTGCATGGACACCCCAGTGTGAAGAGAGCTTCGAGGCCTTGAAGGCAAAGTTGGTCTCAGCTCCCATTTTGGCATATGCAGACTTCTCCCGTCCTTTCATCCTGGAGATTGACGCTAGCCACAGTGGTCTAGGAGCTGTTTTGTCCCAAGAGGTCGAGGGTAGTGTTAGGCCTATCGCTTATGCTAGCCGAGGCCTCCGGCCAACTGAGCGTAATATGGCCAACTATAGTTCTATGAAACTGGAATTTCTTGCCCTTAAGTGGGCAATGACAGAGAAATTCCGCGAATATCTGTTGGGACACAAGTGTGTTATCTTCACAGATAACAACCCCTTAAGCCATCTCCAGTCTGCCAAACTGGGAGCCACAGAGCACCGGTGGGCTGCCCAACTTGCTGCTTTCGATTTTGAGATCAAGTATCGATCTGGCCGCAGCAATAAAAACGCCGATGCCCTTTCTCGGCAGTATCTGTCAGGCTCCAGCGTGGCTGAGCAGGCCCTACCTGGTACCTCAGTTCCAGCTTTTCTTCAGCAAGTTGCTCCCCCGGTCTTAGCGGCTCCAGTGACCCAGTCCATGGTGTCTGCCCTTCCATTCCACTCCCTTTCTGACATTCGTTCGTTGCAGGAGTCTGATCCCCTCCTGAAAGAGGTTTTGGTCTTTTGGGGAAGGCAGGTTCGGCCGGCCCCAGAGGAGAGGCGACACATGTCCAAACCAGCCTTGGCGCTGTTGCGACAGTGGGATCGACTGGTGGAAAAAAATGGTGTGCTTTACCGCCGAGTTTTTCGCTCCGATGGGGGGGAGGAGAATCTCCAGCTGATCTTGCCAGCTCTCCTGAAACAGGAGACGTTGAAACAGCTCCACCATGAACACGGCCACCAGGGTGTTGATCGAACTACTGAGCTGGTACGAGAGCGCTGTTACTGGCCAGGCATGTGCTCAGACATAAAGCAATGGGTCAGAGAATGTGAGCGCTGCCAGGTCGCAAAGGACTCTGGGCCCGTTTCACACAGCTTTATGGGCCATTTGCTTGCATCTAGGCCAAATCAGATTGTGGCCATTGATTTTACAGTGTTGGAGCCCTCTAGAAGTGGGTGGGAGAACGTCCTTGTAATGACGGATGTGTTCAGCAAATACACTGTGGCTGTCCCAACTGGGGACCAGCGCGCTTCCACTGTTGCCCAGGTCTTGTTGAATGAATGGTTCTTTAAGTTTGGGGTACCAAGTCGCATTCACTCTGACCAGGGCCGCAGTTTTGAGAGTGCCTTGATCCAGCAGCTTTGTTGCTTGTATGGGGTAGAGAAGTCCCGCACTACCCCATATCACCCTGCAGGAAATGGACAGTGTGAGCGGTTCAACCGAACCCTTCACAACCTCCTGCGCACCCTGCCAACATCACGGAAACAAGATTGGGCCTCCTGCCTCCCACAGGTGCTCTTCTGTTATAACTCCACACCTCATCAGGTCACAGGAGAGTCTCCTTTCTTGCTAATGTTTGGTCGCGATCCTAGGCTCCCCGTCGACTTTCTGCTGGGTCGAGTCCAGGACCCGGTGCCAGGGAGAGTGCAGGATTGGGTGGCCGAGCATCAGGCGAGACTCAGGTAGCCTTCGAGGGGGCTCATGATCGGTTGTTGGCAGCTGCTGGTCGCCGTAAGGAGCGGCATGACCAGCGCGTCCATGATGAGCCTCTGCAAGTGGGCCAGCTCGTTTATCTCCGAGACCATACTGTTAGGGGCCGGCATAAAATCAGTGACATTTGGAGTTCTGTGGTGTACCAGGTGCTGAGAGCCCCACGTGGCGAGGGTGCAGTCTACACCATTGCTCCTGTGGACGACTTGGAGAAGGTGCGCAATGTGCACCGCAACATGTTGAAGGCCAAGGTAGGGCCTGACCTGGCTGGTCCTCCTCCTGCTCCTCTTCCCCCTCCTCCGCTGCCACCAGCAGTGCTTGAGGGTAACTCTTCCAGTGATGACGACCTATGGGTGTTGGTCCCTGAAACCCCTTTGTCATCGGCCGCACCTATAGCCGGCAATGCGGGTTCTTTGGAGCCCCGTGCAGCAACTCTGCTGAGAGCTCCCCCTGTTCTTGGTACACCCCTGGGGCGGGGAGGCGCTAGCATGTTGGTTTCCTCTTCACCTCCGGCAGATTCAGTCAGGGTTAGTCAGCCAGCTGTCCGTCGGACAGGCCGCTCCACTGCTGGCCAACACTCTAACGTGCATCGTCTTCCACGGTCAGTTGGTGGTATTGACAGTGAAGTCGCTGGACCTTCAAGGGCGGTGTCTAACGTCCAGTCTGCTTTCCACCGGCCTTGGTGTTAATTCTCCAGGTTCCTTCCTTAGCTCCATCGTCGGGGCGACGATGCAAAAGGGGGGGGTAGATGTGATAGGACAGCACAGCCTGTCTCCATTCATGTTGTTGGTGTGTGTATTTGATCAGTGTGCATAGCGGTGTAGGCTCCCTCCTTTGCTCCTCGCCCATTGAATGCAGCTGGGCTGGGAGCAATTATCCAATTCCACCTTGCTTACTGGGCGGTGCTGTGCCAAGCTATATCAGGGGGAGGGTTACGCGGCTCGGATGTGCGTAATCCTACCTCTTTCTGGAGCCTGTGTTTGGCGTCGGCAGTGTGGTTTGGCGTGGCTGTGTTGGATCCAGGTGGCTGTCTTGAGAGACGCTTGGGGTCGGACTTCCTCCGTTCATTGTCGCCAGGTATGTTCCGATGCAATTGCTGCATTTCTGGGTCCTATTGGTGCCATGACTGATGCGCTTTCTGCTTTCCAGCAGAGTCGGCCTGTATTCTGGCTGGAGGTTGGGAGTCGGGAGTGTGTGGCCTCGGAGCAAGGCGTAATAATCCACGTGTTGTGTTGGATTCCTGAGGTAGGCTGACTCATTTCTGCCTGGCGTTTTTGTTGATGCGCTTTTGTTGCGCTGCATATGAAATGTGACACTGGTCTCTGATTGATGTTGGCAGTTATTGAGCTGCATCCCTTCGCGGCTACCTCCCCTGTGCCTAGTGTTTGCACTGTAGCAGCAAACTGAACCAACTCCTTGGGAAGGCCCTTACAAATTGTGCAATATTCCGCCCAGTCATAGTATTTTGTTGAGTCACCACCAAGAGATTCTTATGTCCATATTTGCAAATTTTTAAAGTGTTATTAATAAAATTTTCTTGTGTATAATTTACTTTGGAAGCACGTCAGTCTCTTGTGTCGTCGTACCTGTGTGACCTTGTCAGCATTAGAGTGGTGTTACCCTCTAACAGATTTCCTGGGGGTGAAATTCCCCTAGGTGGCGTTGTTGGACCCTTGTTAACTAATTAAAGTAACTCTAACCCTCGTAGTATTGCCACATTAACATAATCAGTGCAGTTTCAGTGTGCTTAGATTACATTTTGGCAATGATATATCTATGTATATTTACAACAGCCCACCTTTTCACTACATTAAAATGAAGTGAGTTAAGGCAAGCAAAAATGAACATGTCTGGCTGCTGAAGTGTGCAATTAGCATTAAAAAATTACGTGTGAAAAAATACAAACGTAGCTGTCATTCAGACAGAATAGAATACACTTATTTTTTATTTGATAGTGGTTCAGAACCGCTGACTTTATTATTAAAACCAAATACATCTATCAGTGTGGCTTTAAACTAAATTTAAATTCAGTTGCATCACGTCAAACTGTGAAATCATCATGTTGGTTATTGACCACCAAGTTTATTTAAAAGTTGCAGCAGCTTTTATAAACGGCGTCTTAACGCATGTGAACTGACAACAGAAAGAACAATGTGGTTTAACTTCAACAATAATAAAAATAAACACTCATCCTGATGAGTAACATCGACTTAAACCTGGACCATGTGACCAGAACATCTCACTGAATATTCATTATTTGTGAAAATAAAAATACAGGCTGGCCCTCATTTACAGTGAAGTGGAGTGACAATTTACAATTTGACGATTGATGATGATTTAAAAGATAGAACATAATAAAATATACAAGGTCAAAGAAAGCAAATAAAACAAGTATTGAAACAAGCATATAAATACAGAATACATATAAATACAAAACAATACAAGATAAAAGGTACAAAAATAATTCTGGTTAAAAAGCTACACAATTCAACAAGAGGTACTGATTTTTAGGGTTTTGTTAAGAGATCTAATCTGTTTCAACTCATGTTTTGAATTCAGTTTAATGTTTTATAGACTGCAAGAAAACAACTATTTCATTTCCTTATGTGTACAATGCATGGATTGTTTTGTTAAAGAGAAAACACAAAATGTAAATAAATAATTGTCAGATGTAAAAGCCTTGATGTAGACATAAGATAATATTGCATTGTTACAGTGATGATACAGCTTGTTCATTTGCAATTCATTTAAATTTGTACCGTATTTAAAAAAATGATATAAAAGTGTCATTTCAACTGAAATCTACAATCAAATACATTTCAATACTGAATATTATTCATTACTTCTTTTCTTGCTCACACTGGCATAGAGAACAGAGTCTCTCCTCCCATCTTCAGTCGGGTGTCTCTGCTCCTCGAAGCCTATAAGACAGAATAAATAAAGGACTGAAAACATTTTAAACTGAAGGTGCACTTGCTCAACTTCTGAGCTTTCAGCCGTATCGCAGGTCTTTTTCAGTGAATGCTACCTGCTCAGGTGTGATCATGTGATTTTTACTTCGCTTGATCCCACCTGAGCTATTCGCTGAAGAATGTCGTGTAACAAAGTAATCTTCAGTTTTGGTCAAATAAAGAGGAAAAAGCTGCAGGAGGTCAGAATTACCACCAGTCTTACCTTCACAATAGGAGAATAAAGAACTTCTGGCTCTGTTACATTAATCCTGGTTCTGGTTTAGAAACAAGAGGATTTCATGATAAATATTACGATGCAAGAATTCTGACCAGAAGATTTCAATATGTATAAATTCATTAATACCAGGGTAATCACTTGTGATTTGTATGACTGTCATAAAGAATCCAACATTTTTGTGCTGAGGCGTACGCAAAAAAAATCTATTCTTTAAATTATTAGTAATGTTACAATTGGCATTGTTTGAGATTTGTTTGCTATGTGTACAACACAATATATTTTTTTTTTATTTTATACTAAATAAATCAATGATAAAATAACATTAATTAGAGCATTGCTAATATTTAGAAAATTTTATTTATTATAATGCCATTTCTTATAGTGAAATAAGATTACCTTATTGTTTTTGGTCCTAGTATTGTAAGGTTATGTTTGTATCCTGAAGGTTGCCAGGACTTATTAAATTATCATTTATTGTTAATTTTCTTTAAATACCCAGTTGTCACTCCCTTGTTCGCATAAGTCTTGTTTTCTAACACTGTGCCAGTTAAGTTCCAACAAGTATTTCATTCGCATAACTGATTCATACAACCCTGCCTCCAAAAAAGTTGGGACGCCTTGTAAAACTTAGATATAAAAACAGAATGCAGTTCTTTGCAAATCCTTTTCAACTTGTATTCAACTGCATATTGTACAAAAACAAGACATTTCTTGTTTAAACTGATACACTTTATTGTTTTCTTGTAAATATACACTCATTCAGAATTTGATATCTGCAACACATTTCAAAAAAGTTGGGACAGCAGGAACAAAAGAAAGGGAAAGTTGAGGATCTACAATGAATAATATGACAAGATTCAGAGAATCCAGAGAAATCTCTGCATGTAAGGAGCAAGGCTGGCAACCAACATTGAATGTCTGTGACCTTTGACCCCTCAGGCAGCACTGCATTAAAAACTGCATTAAAAACCCACATCATTGTATAAAAGATACTACATGGGCTCAGGAACACTTTAGAAAACTGTTGTCAGTAAACACAGTTTGTCTCTGCATCTACAAATGCAAGTTAAGACTCGACCATGCAAAGAGAAAGACATATATCAACAACATCCAGAAACACTGCAGACTTCTCTGGACCCGAGCTCATCTGAGATGGACTGACGCAAAGTGGAAAAGTGAGCTGTGGTCTGACGAGTCCACATTTCAGATTGTTTTCACTAATCATGGACGTTGTGTCCTCCGGGCTAAAGAGGAAAAGGACCATCCAGATTGTTACCAGCACTAACTTCAAAAGACAGCAGCTGTGGTGGTATGGGGGTGTGTTAGTGCCCATGGCATTATGGGTAACTGTCACATCTGTGAAGGCTCCATTAATGCTGAAAGGTTCATACAGGTTTTGGAGTAACATATGCTGCCATCCAGACAACGTCTTTTTCAGAGACATCTCTGCTTATGTCAATGAGACAATGACAAGACACATTGTGGACGTGTTCCAACAGTGTGTCTTCGTAGTAAAAGAGTTCAGGTACTAGACTGACCTGCCTGCAGTCCAGACCTGTCTCCCATTGAAAATGTGTGGTGCATTATGAAGCACAAAATACGACAACAGAGACCAAACAGGACTGTTGAGCAGTCCTGTTACTTTTACTTTTAAAAACTTCAACAATCAGTGTCCTCAGTTCACAAACACTGACTGAGTGTTAAAAGAAAAGATGATGTATCACAGTGGTAAACATCCCAACTTTTTTGGAATATGTTGCAGGCATCACCTACAAATCTCTGCACACCCTGGCCCCTCAGTACTTAACAGACCTCCTTCATGTTCACCACCCCGCCCGGAACCTGCGATCTGCAGACTTGGGCCTCCTCTCAATTCCCCGTACTAGAAGGCAAACCTTTGGGAGCAGGGCCTTCCGTGTGGCAGCTCCCACCCTCTGGAACTCGCTTCCGCTGGAGATTCACCAGACACCAACTCTGGACTCTTTTAAATCTCAGCTAAAGAGGCACCTTTTCCTGCTGGCTTTCGCCAGCTAGTTGTGTTTTGTGTTTCTTCATGTCATGTGTTTTGTGGTCGTCTGTGTGATTTTGTGGTTGTTCGCAATTGTGAAGTGACCTTGGGTTTCTTGAAAGGCGCTATATAAAATTGATTTATTATTATTATATTATTATTATTATTATTATTATTATTATGATCAAATTCAGAATAAATGTAAAGTTGATCAGTTGGAAATGAAATACATTTCCTTTGTACTGTAATCAAATGAATATAGATCAGGTTAGTCAAATCATTGAACATTGTCTTATTTATGGTTTACACAACGCCCCAACTTTTTTGGAATTGGGTTTGTATGGAGTGTTACCTAAAAATGTTATGTTGAAGCACTTTAGGCTGTGTTGAATGAAGATTTGAGCAGCTCCACTCAATTGTGCAGTGAGGTTTTTTTTTTGTTTTTGTTTTTTTTTTAACAAATTTCACGCATATATGTTACTAACCAGGCTGGACAGCATGTGGAGTCTCACTTATGGTCAAAGCAGAGTAAACAGGCTGAAATGACTCATCCTCAAATGGAACAACCAACAGCAAGCAAGAGACCAAGAGACAGAGTATCTTAAAAGAGCTTATTATAAATATAGAGGGCCCCTCACCTTCTTCCCCCTGTGGTTCTCTGCTGTGGTTTCTCTCGAGGCAGGGGCTCAAATTATCAGCAGCGTCTGCCGAGTCTAAAACAAAACACCACGTACGTATGAGGCTGAGAGGATTAAAAAATAATTCACTGTGTTACTGTACAGCACGTCTCAATTTTATCTGGTAACAACATCTCAACCATCGCTTTCAACATGAAGAACAGTGACACTAAGCAGCTTATGTAAATGAATGAATGAATGAAAGAATAAATTAATTTATCGTGTGGAAGAAAATTAAGATTAAAGTAATTAAGGTGTCAAAAGAGAACACATAATCTTATAAATGGACTGGTAATAATTAAGACATTTGTTATCCATTAAAGTCTTGTTCTCACATCATGTTAAAGAAAAGTATAAGTATAAAGTCAAGTAAACCTTGGTCGTTTCTCTTTCTTATGACAACATCTGCATATATCACGTCGTTTGGATTGTCTGCAACAACATCTGCAGTGACTGAAACACAACGGAACAGGTAGAAACACACGTTGTACATAAATAGAGTACATTAACATCTTTTTCAATGCATTTTAGGATCACACTTAGTCTTCATTTAATGTTAACTATGTGGTCTCAAGTTTAAAGTTTAAAAACTGATGTAGAAATAACTCCAATGACAAATGTGCACTTGCCTATATGATTGTTTTCACCTGAATGTGATGGTGTGGCTTCTATCTTTGTGGAATCTGTGGATAGACAGAAGAGCAAAAATACTGAGATCAACAGAAAGAGGAAAAGACAACAGATTTAAAGAGTCATTTAATAAAGAGGGCAAAATATTATTAAACAATCCTATGTAATCTTAGTTACACTCTCTGTTTTAATTTAAAATTTTCTAGAAATTATTTCTTTGACAATGGAACATAGCATAAAAGATAGTGAGGAAGGAAGCAGTAGTGTTTGAGGCTCTTGTCAAGAATAAAGGAAACAATATATAAAGGATATCAATATCTTGTAACTAAGTATTAATTACCTATAATCATGTAAACACTGTTTCAGTGCAGCCTTGCAACATTTATCCCAAACATGGGTTTTGGGAGAAAGCATAATGGGAGTATTGTAATTGTGAAAAGTGCTGTTGAGTGCTGTTAAGTGTGCTGTTTGAGTGTTTCTTTTGCAGTTATTTACTTCTGCGTTTCCAAATGTGATGAAATCCCACCAGCAGCAGCACCAGAACCACCACCAAAATGGTCACAAGAACCCACAGCAGGAAGAGCTCATTGGAGGCTTTGGAGTCACCGGAGTGGTTTTCTTCATGAGTGGATGGAAGGATGATGGAAACAGTATAATTTTCTATTTTTGAATCCTGGCAGCAAACCAACTTATTTTCTGAAAGAATACAATTAACATTTTTATGGAAATTTAATTGTATTTAAATGTATATTTAAAATGTTACAGAAAAATGCTACAAGAAACTGCAGGCAGGTGTCGTACAAAATTTCAAAATTCCTACCAAGTTTTTAAACAATCTCACTTTTCATAGGGTTGACAGCATTATGTATAATCTGCACCCACCCGGGTTATACAACTAGCAAAATATCATCTCTTGATGTGTATTACTGTTGTGTCCCACCTTCCACAGCTAGCCAGCTTTCTGGTGATTCTCCAAGACCAGAGATGATGCACTTGTAAAGTCCTTCATCAGACTTGGAAACCTTGCTAATGATCATCTCTTCTGCAGAACTCATGAGGCTGCCATTTCTGTAGAAATCAGCGTTGTGGTTGGTGGAATATGTATTGCTCCTGCAGCGCACAGTCACATCCTTCCCTTCCAAAACAGGAACAGAAGGACTCTCCAAGATCACAGAACCAGCTGAACAACATGTTGGGGAAAAAAAAGTTAGTCATATGTTTTATGTATAAACATAGATTTACCTACAACAGAAAACTGTGTAGAATTTAGACAGGTGAGGGAAAGCTGCAATACACGTGGATTTAGGTTCTACATTAGATTCTAGGCTAGGTTTGTTACACTGAGGAATGAAAAAAGAAAAAAAACAAATGCATGAGTAATAGTTAAAACATCCATGTATGGTAGTGTATCATCGGCATAGCAATGAATATTACCCTTTTCAACTCCACAAAGTGATCTGTATCACCTGCCAAAGTTAATCTCTATCAGAAACAGTGGCGGGCTAAAGACCAATCATGCCATACCTGCTTGTCAGAAAGTTGGTTAAATAAAGTTTTAAGTTTTAAAGTCAGACTAAATTTTGGTGGGTGAAAAAAATATATTGGAAGATAATCGCAGCCTGATCAAACTCCAAAACCACAAACTAAAGACCTATGGCATTCAGAAGATGAACAGCATTCCAAGATCTACTGACAATAAGTTGCTTTTTGAGCAATCCTCAGAACATAAGTGCTTGACATACATTCACTTTAATGGTTAAATTGTGAACATCCTCAAATAAATTGACATGTATTAGTGTTAGAAATAGAATAAACATACCAGTGACAGTAATGTTGATGCTGTTGCTTCTCTCTCCTTCTTTAGTCTCACACCAGTATTCTCCACTTTCGTGTACATAGACTCTTTCCATAGTGCAGGAAAACCCTGTTGATGTCCTCTCAATATTACATCCTGGATTAAATTCCTGAAAATTCTTGAATCCTCTCAATTGATATGAGACATCAGACCCCCTACACTCAAAAGAAACAGGGGTATGCTCAAAGTGCTGCAGTGTGTCTGGAGTGATATGTAGAAACACTGCATCTGAAACCAAGAAAGAGATGCCATTGTCCCAAAAGAAATGACTAGAACTGGAATAATAGTATGTATGCAGTATGACAGATGAAACAGAATCAAAAAAGTAATTGTAGATGGCTCTGCCTTGTGACAGAGGGACTTTTTCTAAGATATTTGATACCAATAGGGACATTTGAACTGAGCCTTTTAACATTAACATTTTAACATTAGACAAAACTGTGGGAACATAAATTGCATCATCATGACAGATTTAAAAGGTTGTTCAATCTGGATCCTTTAGATTTGATAAAAATGATGAAAAAACAAACAAAATGTGTTTTTAGGATTATATGTCTGTCTCTTACCACTGTTCTGAATTTCTGTCCCCAGCACAATGTATTCAAGCATCACTGGATAAACAAAGGAGCAAAGATGAACATCAGACATTTTCAGATGGTTTCATATTTAAAATTTAGGGAAAAAAAGACGAAATCCAACAGTCAGTACTCACACAGTCTGAAGCAGACAGTTGTGACCTCCATGTCGTCTTCCTGCTGACTGTCTGAGCAACAGACTGAAATACAGTCTAAGTACTTGTGTGAGAAACTTCCGCTTCCTGTGCAGTTTAGTTCTGAGGTTGTCGCTAAAGCTAGAGCCAGAGTCACAGTGACTTCAACAGTGTGTCATTCTTTGAGTTACAGGCACTCACTCAACTGGCTCAAGTATGGTGCTGGCTCAGTAGGCCGTCCACTAATCGTAGGGTTGGTGTTCGATCATCAGCTTCTCCTGTTTAAGTATCCTTGGGCTAGACATTAAACGCCTAACTGCTCCCAATGGCTGCTCCCAAAATGCCTTGCATGGCAGCTTTCTGCCATCTGTGTGTGAGTGTGAATGAAAGTCAGATTATAAAGTACTTTGGATAAAAACACCTTTGCAAGAATACAAGGAACAAATTTTGCATCTGATCTTAACATTAATTCACCAGTGATAAAGAAGCCTCATCTGCCAACAGTCTGCAGAGCAGTGAAAGAAGTATTCTGATTATATACTTAAATAACAGAAGTACTTTAATGTAAAGAAGAAAAAACATTGCTATGACAATGGCTGCACACATAGATGGTGTGGTTGGTAGCTTCTTCAAACTTGGCTACTTTTCTCTAATCTGCTATTTTTTCTGCTGAAACATGGATCACCTATGACAAAAATACGCTCATAGGCATTGGAAATAGAGGCGCAGGTTTCGGATTAAAGGCACCTTGAGACAATCAATAATGCACTTGGCATCTGTCGAACCTGCAGTCAGATCAGCTGGATGCACCGCTGTGGACCACCCCAGGAGGAGTGGAGGAGAGCAGGGAGAGCTTAAAGCGATAGCTCCCCGATAATGAAAATTCACTCAATATCTACTCCCCCCTGTGCTGATGTGAGGATGGGTGAAGATCTCCAGTTCACAAAATAATCCTGGAGTCTCAGCAGAAAACACCCCTGCAGCCAAATCCAGTATAATTGGAGTGAACGGTGACCATGTTTAAAACGTAAAAAGGGAGCACAAAACAAACACAAAATGTCTTCATACTGTTCATGTGGTATAATCCAAGTGTCTGCGAGCCTTGACATTAAAATTTAACCACAAAAGACACCATTTACACCATGTTTTTAGCTGAAATGTCAACTGTAGCCTCTCAGACTTGAGCCGTATGCACACAAGATCTCGCAATATCTTCACACGTACATCCATTAAGAGATATACGAGGTCTCGCGATACATTCACGCTATGTTTACATGCTACCTGGGAGGCTACAGTTGACATTTCGGCTAAAAACATGCTGAGGCTCCGAAAATATTTTGTGAACTGGAGATCTTCACCCATCCACACATCAGCACAGGGGTGAGTAGATATTGAGTGAATTTTCATTATCGGTGAACTATCGCTTTAAGGCTGCTCCTCGCTAATGTTCTACCAGGTAAAGGAAATGGACAAAATAGGCCAAACAACATGAAACCTGTCAAGGTATTGGATAATACAAGTAGACTGACATGCTGCGTAACCGATCAGAGAGCTAAATTAATTAGCTAGGTTGTGCAAAGCTATAAGTGAGAAAGCAAGTTTGGTTGAGAGCACTTCGTCAGAGCACATGCTACAATGTTGTTAGAAAGTTGTTGTTTAATTAATAACCAACATAGTTAAGTACAAATGGACTGTGCCAGCCAGCAGTTTATTTGACATGGTGTCAGAAGAGTTCGCCCAACACAATGGTGGAGTTTAACCTGCTGGAAAAATTCAGTTTTGAGCAGCCTGTAGACTGGCCTGCCTGGAGACAGTAATTCACATGGTACAGTTCGGCTTCTAAGTTAGTTAACGATGTAAGCAAGGTTCAGGTTAGCACCCTCTATGCCATGGGCTATGAAGCCGAGCATATTTTCAAGTCATTTACCTTCAAAAGGGATGATGACTATGAAACGGTGCTGGCTAAATTTGATGGAAATTTTATACTGAAGAACACCATACATAAAAGAGCCTGCTTTCACCAGTGAGTGCAAAAACTGGGGGAATTGGCCAAAACATTTATCAGAGCTCTGTATGAACTGACTTTAAAGAAAAGAAAGTGGTCGTCGGCATCCACAACATAGAGCTTCCCAGACGTATACAACTCCTGTCTGACCTCACCTTAGAAACAGCTATGCAGGTGGTAAGACAAGCTGAACATGTAACACAGTAGATAAGTCAGCAAAAGCAACAGGCAGTGCTCCACATGCAAGAGGTGACACATTGGCAACCATCGAAGAGAGGTGGGAGACAGCCAGGTAAGGAGAGAAGCAACGGATTGGACAAAGCCCACTTGGAAGACTCCAGGTGCCACTGGTGCAGGAAAGAGAGGCACATAAAGAGGTCATTAGGAGCAAAAATGCTTCTCCAAGTCAGTAACAGAAGTCACATATTGTAAAGACAGTCTTGGAGCAGTCAGCAAAGTGGATCAGGGCAGTGTTGAACATTGGACAGAACAGCTAAATGTAGGGTACACTCCAGTCAGAATTAGAATGGATACAGGATCTGATGTTATTGTAATGAGCCTGAAAACATTTAACCCTTTAAGCGCCAAAGTCGCAAAATTGCGACCAGCAACATTGCTCAATAAAACAGACCATAGCTGCAAATATGATGCTGAATGTTGTTGCTACTTTACACCAGGAGATGGCGTACACATGTACCTTCAATCCGAGCAGCATTTGTGGGCGTGTTTCTATTCAAAGTTTGGCGGTATATGTAGTTTGAAAAACGCACTCCCGTCTCCCAGTCGAGGAGTGGTGGAAGCAGCGGTGGTGGTTGTAGAGCAGAGCGAGAGAGAGAGAGAAAGTGATCGATTTTATTACTCACGATGCCGAGAAGTCTGTTCACTGTTGATGAAGCACTTTGTCAAGTGCTGGCTGACTCTGATTCCGAAGAGGAATATTATTCCTCCGGCGATGACGTTCAGTCGTCCGGTGAAAGTGACGGTGCGTCTATGCGCAGCGAGTCCGTGCGCCATGACAGTCCACAATCAGCACATACAGAAGCCGATTCTTTGCCTCACCGTGGCCGGGGTAGAAGTAATCGGCGAGTGCCGACGAGGGGATGTGGTTGGGGAAGCAGGGGAGCTAAAAACATCACGAAAAGTGGCGGTGGTGGCGCGAAAAAAAAACCGCGGAGCGAGTGGCGGACGAGGGAGAAGCCGTGGGAAAAAACGCACAGCCAATAGCGGTGGCAGGGGCGTTCAAAGTCGCTCCGAAAATTACAATGATGGCGATGGCTGGGTATACCTGAGAGATGAGGAAGAGTATCATCAGTGGATCAGGCATTTTGATGAGCCTGTTGGGTATTGTGGAGAGAGGGATCTGACAAATTTTGAGCCCATTGATTTCCTGTCTCTATTTTTGGATGAGGAATTCTGGAGTCTAATCACAAATGAAACAAACAGATATGCCCACCAGTTCTTAGAGAGTGAGAACCCAAAACCAAACTCCAGATTCCGTAACTGGTATGATGTCACAGTCCCTGAGATGAAGGCTTTCATCTCACTTCATTTGTGCATGGGGCTTGTGGAAAAATCTGAGATTGAGGACTATTGGGCAGGATTTTGGCCAACTTACACACCTGGCTTTGGCAAAGTGATGTCTCGAAATAGATTTGAGATCATTCTTTCTTTCCTTCACTTTGTGAATAATGATGACCGTGTCGAGAGGGGTCAGCCAGGTCATGATAGACTGTTCAAAGTGCGTCCCGTAATTGATTTGATTATTCCTCGTTTTTCAGCTGTCTATGGTCCACACAAGGAACTTTCCTTGGATGAAATGACCATCGCATTCAAGGGAAGGTCAACCTTGAAGCTTTACAACCCCAAAAAACCTGACAAATATGGGTATAAAGCATTTGTCTTGAGCGAGGCCAGATCAGGCTATGTTTTACAGTGGTCCATCTACACTGGACAAAATGCAGGTGACGACGATAATGTTGGTGCAACACATTTTATTGTACGTCATCTGCTGGCCCCACACACAGGGAAAGGGCATGAGGTGTATATGGACAGCTATTACACATCACCAGCCGTAGCTAGTGAGTTAGCGGCTGAGGATACTGGAATGTGTGGGACAGTGAACTGCAACAGGAGAGGGATGCCAAGGGGCCTGAAACCAGCCCAGCTGCCTCTGAGAAGGGGAGATGACCCAGTGTTCATGCGGCATGATAAGCTGCTGGCTTGTGCTTGGCACGACACGAAGCGTCTCACTCTGCTGTCCACCATTCACGGCAACACATGCACTCAGAGGCGTATCCGCACAAAAGAAAATGTGACTGGCTATCGTCAAATTGAGAAACCAGTGTGTGTTGACAGTTACAACTCCTTCATGGGAGGAGTGGACACAGCTGATCAACGAATGAAAACATACCTTTTTCCTCACAGATCTAGGAAATGGTACAACCGCATTTTCAATGCAGTTCTGAGCATCAGTGTGGTCAATGCCCACATCATTTACACCAGCTGTAGTCCTGGTCCACACAAATCCCTGAAGGCCTTCATTCAAGACATCGTAACGTCTTTGCTTGAGGGCTACTCCAAGAAGGAAGGCAAAAAAGGAGGAAGGCCTTCAATGCAGCAGGGGGAAATGCCACAGAGGCTCACTGAACGACACTGGCTCTGTAACACAGATGAACGTCCAGATTGTGTTGTGTGTTCAGATCGCACACGCCCTAAAGGCCGTCGCCAGACACAGTTCAGGTGCCGTCAGTGTGGAGTAGGTCTGTGTGCTGTGCCTTGCAATGAAAGGTACCACACACTGAAGCACTACAAGCAATGCCATCTGGATCGATAACTTCATTATGAAAGCGTAATCCACTCAAATCTCTCTGTCTCTCTCTCTCTCTCTGTCTCTGTCTCTCTCTCTCACTCTCTCTCTCTCTCTCTCTCTCTCTCTCTCTCTCACTCACACACACACACACACACACACACTAAATGTTGTTGTTGTTTGTTTGGTTTGTCTGTCCTGTATTGTCACTGTAATGTCTTATTGCACAAAAAAAAAAAAAAAAAAAAAAAAAAAAAAAAAAAATGTATATATATATATATATATATATATAAACTGCTAACCGAGCTAACTAGCTAATGGTAGCTACATCACAGTTAGCAGCAGTGTGCTACAGTTTTGTCAGATGTTTTTTTTTTCTTTCTGCAACTGATGAATAAATGAAAACATGATTGACTAAGAAAAAAAAAAAAAGAAAGCGTAATCCAATATGGCCACCACCTGGTGACATCCAAATATGCAAATTAGATTAGTGCATTTACTTCCATCCCAAATTTTGGCTTGTACTGAAGATTTTTCTCAATTACAATCTGCCTTTATCTCTAACCACTTTCAAATTGCAACCTCTTGAAATCTTGATATCAAAATCGAATATTTCCCAAAATGGCCGCCACCTGGTGATGTCAGAATATGCAAATTAGAGAGCAAATTTACTTCCATCCCAAATTTTGGCTCATACTGAAGATTTTTCTCAATTACAGTCTGCCTTTATCTCTAACCACTTTCAAATTGCAACCTCTTGAAATCTTGATATCAAAATCGAATATTTCCCAAAATGGCCGCCACCTGGTGATGTCACAATATGCAAATTAGAGAGCAAATTTACTCCCATCCCAAATTTTGGGTTGTACTGAAGATTTTTCTCATTGACAGTCTGCCTTTATCTCTAACCACTTCCAAACTACAGCCTTTTCAAATCATCATGCCAAAATTGAATATTTTCTTGAAAAAACTCTGGCGCCTAAAGGGTTAAAGCACTAAGGTCAAAGAGAAAGCTAGTTAAATGTAGCAGACCCCTAGATAACCTGGAAGGGACAGTAAATACTGTGGGGCAGTTCACAGCTAGCACCCTTCACAAACAGAGAAAGCACACATTTAACATTTAACATTATAATAGTGGTAGAGATAGGGCTAGTAAAAATAGTAGAGTGGGTTAGTGCAGCGACAAGGCCACAGGGGACATTTAAGACAGAACCAGTCGGGATCCACCTACAAGAGGGAGCCATACCGTAGACCGTACATGCAGCCAGAAGAGTCCCATTACCACTTCTGCTAAAAGTCCAAACAGAGCTTCAGCAAATGGCGGAGCAGGGTGTGATAGAGAGAGTCACGCAACCCACAGACTGGTGCATGTCTATGATGCCGATCATGAAGTCATGAAGCAGTAAGAATCTGCATCAGACAACAAAAGCTAAAAGAGACCATCAAGAGCAATACCAGCTGCCAACAATGGAGGAGACACTGCCTAATTTATCAGGGTCCACAGTCTTCACATCTCTGCATGCAGCATCAGGCCACTGGCACATACCATTACATGAACATCCAAGTAAAGTGAATGCCATCAGTGAGCGACAAGAGGCCACAAATATTCACAAGCTAACGCAAGCACTGAGCATGATGAGCTACAGGAGTAAATACATGCCAGACTTGGCAACGGTAGCAGGTCCCCTACATGACCTGCTGACAAGAGAAACCGCCTGGACCTACAAAGACAGACAGCTGTTTCAGCAGATGCAAGCAGTTACGGGTTAGGGGGCCTTCTCCTGGTGTTGCATGGCGAGAGCTGGAAGCCCATTGCATATTGTTAAAGGAGCTTGTCAGACGCAAAAAAAAAAAAAAAACAGGTATGCACAAATTGAGAAGGAATGTCTAACATGATCAGGTGGGCAAAACATGATGCTGAAACGCTTCTGAAACGCTGCTGGTGGGGCCTGCAGCCATGCAGAGGACGTAACAAAACCACGACACACGTGATGTAACAAAGCCGCATCTGGTTGAAACCCCCAATTACAAAGACATGCTCCACAACATCCTGGAAGAGGGTGCTTCACTTTACAGGTAAATCGTATTCCGAGCTAACAGGATGCAACATGAAAGACTCCCATAGGATGAAGGGAGGAGGACTCTGAATAAAGCATTGTGATCAAACACAGCTGAAGATGAGGAACATTTCCCAGATGTACAACCTTTAATGTTAAGATGTAGATTATATTAAGAAACTAAAGAAAATTCTGTATTTTATGAATAAATAAAGACACTTAATTTACTCATCTGTAGAGGGAGAATTCACAAGTGCACTGCTGCGGTATTGTCCACATTATATCTGGACATCTTTTCACCCTCTATCAGCTCAAGTCCATTTGCTCACTTCCAGTATGGAAGCGGTGTCAGCAGTGCAAAACGAAGTTGGCAGCTAATCAGCATCAAGCTCAAAAACAAAACTGTAAAATTTTAAGCGTTAATATGACCCGAAGCAAGCGGAAAAAAATGACTTTCTGCATCACCAAATCAAAGGGACCAACTGAAACTCTGAACATAACCTGCTCTGGACCAGGCTATGAGTTCAGCTTAACTTACTGTGGTGATCTATCCTGGTTAAAAGAGAGGCACCTTCGAGGGTTAATTGACCCTAAAGAGCTATCCATAGGTAAAATATATTACATGATTTTTTTTAACAGTTCCAGTGTTGCATTGCATCATATTGTAATGAATAGTAATGCATGTCTTATTCACTCACTTTATAGAAAACTCTGATCAAATTGAAAATGTTCATTTTGTCTTCTCGAATTAGTTAAGAACTTTTCCTGTAGTCAGACAAATAGTAGCTTGAAAAGATGTTACCTTGTTGCTTGACGGTTTCGACTTGCAGCTGCAGTCTTCCTCAGAAGCGTCATCTGACGTGTTGATGACGTGTCATTTAACAGCTGGACGGCCCAGCGAACCTGTCGGAGTCCGCTGGGCCGTCCGCTGCCCCCCCGCCCTGGGTGGTCTCTGGAGCAGGGAATCCCAGGTGTGCGAGAGGGTGTACGCCCCCTCGTCCCGGTTGATGGTGTCTCTCGCCCGCTTCCTGATTTCGATCGCCTCTTTGATCCAGCGCTTGAGTTTATTTGTTTCTGATGTGATTATTGTGCTGTTGTCCCAGTCCATTATGTGGTTTTCCCTCCTGCAGTGGTCTGTGATGGCTGATTTTAGATTTTCCTGGTCTGCTTTGTCTTTTTGTGTCCGGGTGAATCGTGCTATTGTTTCTTTTTCGCATTCTTTTTTCCTTGTCATAAAAGCCCGCCCTGTTTCCCCGATGTATGTTTTGTTGCATGACTTGCAGGGTATTTCATAGATGACGTTACATTTGTGATCTGGGGCTATTTTGTCCTTTGGGTGCACTAACAGCTGACGGAGTTTTGTGTGAGGTTTGACTGCTGTGTGGATATGGTGTTTCTTCATGGCCCGCTGTATCCGTTCTGTTATCCCCCGGATGTATGGGATGGTTATGATGTCTTTGGGTTTGTCGTCTGTCTTTTTGTGTTGTTTCGTTTTCTTGTCTTTGTTCTTTTTCTCTTTGTTTGTGACTTGTTGTTTTCCTTTTTTAATGGCCCATCTGGGGTACTGGCAGCGCGTGAGCGCATGTTGTATGTGTTTTTCCTCCTCCTGTCTGTCTATTTCATCTGTTATGATAGTGGCCTGTTCGTAAAGTGTTCTGATAACTGACAATTTGTGCGCTGTGGGATGTTCTGATGTCCAGAGGAGGTACTGGTCCGTATGGGTGGGTTTTCTGTAAACTGTGATTTTGATGCTGCCGTCGTCTCTGTGGTGGACGTTCATGTCCAGAAAAGCTATGGTCCGGTTTATTTCTTCCTCGTGGGTGAATTGTATGTTTCCCGTGCTGTCCATGGTGTTCAGATGGTCTGTGAGGTCTTGTGTATGTCCGGTTTTTATTTTCTCCAGGATGTCGTCTACGTATCTTTTCCATAATGTGGGTTTACAGTGGGGGGGGGTGCCGTGTGGATGGCTTTGGTTTCCAGGTCCTCCATGAAAAAAACTGCTCATGATTGCGGATAGTGGGTCTCCCATTGCGAATCCTTCTGTCTGTCTGTAGATGATGTTTTTGAACTGGAAGTAGGTGGATTTTGCAACAAAATTCAGAAGTGTGGAGATGTCTTCGACTGTGAGGTTTGTGCGTCTTTTGAGGGTCCGGTCTTCTTTGAGGCGTTCTTGTACAATGTGTAGTGTGACGTCAACGGGGGTCTTTGTGAATAGTGATATGACATCATGTGATATGAAGATTTCGTCTTTTTGTACTGTTATATTCTTGAGTTCTTGTGCCAGTTCTTTTGAGTTTTTGCAGTGGTGTTCTGTTGTTCCAAGGAGGGGCTTGAGGATTTCCACCAGAGCTTTAGAGAGGTTGTATGTGACTGATCCGATACTGTCGACTATGGGGCGGAGTGGGGTGTCCTTCTTGTGAATTTTAGGGGTGCCATATATCCGGGGGGTGACATTAGCTGTGGGTATCAAATGGTCGTATGCATCCTGTGTTATTTTTTTACTTTCGAGGAGGGGTTTTAGTAGTGCTTTTAATGTTCTTTTCTTTTCTTCTGTGGGGTCTTTTTTTAGTATTTCGTATGTGTCTCTGTCTCCTAACATGCTCTCCATCTGTTGTTCATATTTTTCCGTGTCCATTACAACTGTGGTTCTGCCTTTGTCTGATGGTAGGATGGTTATGGTTTTGTCCCGTTTTAGTGAGTTTATTGCTTTTTCTTCTTCCTTCGTGATGTTGCTTTGCGGAAGTTTGGCTGATTTGAGAATACCTGCTATTGTGTTCCGGAGTTCTGCTTTCTGTCCCTGATCTTGGATTTTGTGGCATGCCAGTTCTGTTGCTAAAATGTATTCTTCTTTGAGTATTTTTGTGGGAGTAATGGCAAAATTGAGACCTCTTGTTAATACAATTTTTTCTGTTTCCGTGAGGGTGCGTTTTGACAGGTTTCGCAGCCATTTGTCATTAGTTTGGAAGTGTGTTTTGTTGTTTTTGTTTTTTGTTTCTATTAGCTTGTTTAGTTGCTTTGATGTTTCAAACTCCTGTTCGTATGTGTGTTTGAGGTGTGCGTTTATTTCCTCCTCCCAACTCTTCTCCAACGTGTAGCGTTTTTTGAAAGTGTCCATTTCCTCTTTTATTTGCGTGTTGATTTTGTCGATTTTGTCAACCGTTGTTCTGATCCGTTCCCTAATGAGTGCCTTTTTTGCTTTATTTATGATGTTTTGCCCATTTTTGGTCGGGATGGGGCTTTTTATGTTGAGGCTTGCTGGTGTTATGTCCTCGTCTTTGCATCGGAGGTTGAATCTCACGTGGTTTTTGTGGCGTGCTCGAGATTTTTCCAATTTCTCCAGCCGGCGGAGGGATTTGACACAGTCATGTCCAAATCTTCCATGTATCAAATTGAAAATGTTCATTTTGTCTTCTCGAATTAGTTAAGAACTTTTCCTGTAGTCAGACAAATAGTAGCTTGAAAAGATGTTACCTTGTTGCTTGACGGTTTCGACTTGCAGCTGCAGTCTTCCTCAGAAGCGTCATCTGACATGTTGATGACGTGTCATTTAACAGCTGGACGGCCCAGCGAACCTGTCGGAGTCTGCTGGGCCCCCAGAAACAAATAAACTCAAGCGCTGGATCAAAGAGGCGATCGAAATCAGGAAGCGGGCGAGAGACACCATCAACCGGGACGAGGGGGCGTACACCCTCTCGCACACCTGGGATTCCCTGCTCCAGAGACCACACAGGGCGGGGGGGCAGCGGACGGCCCAGCGGACTCCGACAGGTTCGCTGGGCCGTCCAGCTGTTAAATGACACGTCATCAACACGTCAGATGACGCCTCTGAGGAAGACTGCAGCTGCAAGTCGAAACCGTCAAGCAACAAGGTAACATCTTTTCAAGCTACTATTTGTCTGACTACAGGAAAAGTTCTTAACTAAAGAAAACTCTGATACTGTAGATGTGACAAAACTGATTAAATTGTCCCCCCTCTGCCCCAGTAGTAAAATAGAAATAACAACAACCTTGTGAATAAATAGTGGAAACAGTGATTTTAATTACAGCTGTATAATTTTATAATAGTCATCAGTTACCTGGCAACTGGCTCAAGGTTCAACTGTTCACACTCAGTCACTCAGAATGAAACTGAATATGAGCACACACAGTGTTTTAAGTTGGACTTTTGATATTGCAATCTTCATCCTTTGATTAAGAAGTTCGTCATTTATAAAGCTAAAATTCAATTTTCATTGCGCACACATTCTAATTTAAATCAGCTGTTTTTATCAACTAAATATTATACAAACCTCAAGGCTTTCTTAATCATGTGTTTTTGATAGTGATTTGTTGCTGTTGTTCCACACTGAAAATAATACATTACATGTGAAAACACAGGCTATACTGGGAGGTAAGGAGAGGAAAGAGCTGTGACTACATCATTTCCAGTACTTTACTACCTGTAATGTATGAGCACTCTACAGTTGATAAACCACAGTGAGATAAGATCAAACCTTATCAATGATTTACAGACTGTGGCCGAGCAGTCTGATGAATTAACCGACACATCATGCAGCAGGTACGTCGTCTTTCAAATTTATTTTTGCCTATTCTACATGTTTCAAGTTCTATTCTACTTTACCAACAATGAAAGTGGAGCTGTGTTCAGGGATGAGAGCTCTGTCGTATTGTAGTAAGTTAAAACCTTTTGTGTGTAAAAAAGTTGAAACCATTCATAAAACATATCTCAAAGAGTTATTGTGATATAATTATTTCTGTTTCGGTCAGCTTTTACTTAACATTCTTTTATTTGAACAGGAAATTAGTCAGTTTATCCACCAAACATAAATGGTGTTATAGCTACAGAACTCTTTGTGGGACAGTTGCTGTTTCTAAAGTGAAAGGACAAAAATATATTCTTTTTTTTCTGCAGTATATATTTTTATCATGCAATGTATCACTGGTTTCTGTTGATTTTCAGAACATTAGGATGCTTCCTCAGAGGAATGGACTCTTTCTTCAATCTCCGCTCAAAATCTTAAGTGTTTTGGTTTTCCATATTCTCCTGAAGCATTCTTGTAGAGGTAACACACACAAATACAATCTCAACACCACAATTAAGCCTTAAATAAAGTATAATTACACTATCATCTCATATCTGTCATGATGATGAGGGTTTAGGACTTTGGCTTATTCAAGGCAGTTATTCAAACAGTTCTGCTCTGAAGGCAAATACATGTCACTGAGTTGAGTTGAAGCACAAAAGAACCCTGCTTGAGCAACCAGAAATTATGTTTACATTTCAACTTAGTTGCCAGTATCACAGAAAACATATTCTCAGCTTGCATTATGTTCAGTGGTAATGGTTATGCTAATATAGATACATCAATTCTAATTTACATACATTTTGCAGCTATGTTTATAATGGTTAGTTTAGGATAAAAGCATACGTAAAAGCATGTTTACATTTACTAATTACAGCACTTAATTAAGTACAGCTGATGGGAATGTTATTAGTTTTACAGATATATGGTCATAAACCTAAGTTTTGGAAAAAATAAAATTTTGACCTTGTGATGGTGCTGATGATGTGGCTTTAAATATGTTTGAGCCTCAATGGACATATTCAACTAGTTTATACATCAGGAATTAATAACTGTATGTATTTCTTATGTTTTTCTTTTCAGGTCAGTCTCAGTTAATTGGTCCATCTCAGCCAATAGTGGCAAAAGTTGGCGATGACGTCATTTTGCCATGTCATCTGGAACCTGCAGTAGATGTTGTTGCCATGACGTTGGAGTGGAAGAGACCAGACTTGGATCCGATGTTTGCCCTTGTGAGGCGTGCTGGACAGGACCTCGTACACATTAAACATCCATCTTACACAGATCGAACATCAGTGTCCGTCGATGAACTGAAGCATGGAAATATTTCACTGAAACTCACAAAAGTGAAGCCTTCTGATGCGGGGGTGTACCAATGTTACATTCCAAAACTGAACAAAGAGGCTTTCGTTAAACTTGTTGTTGGTAAGTAGACACATACTTTATGTTCATAATGCAGTTTAGTGTATTGTTTTCATCCAGTGAAGACTTTTGGTGGAATCTAAACAGTTTTCAGTCACTGATTGAAAAGGGCACTAGCTGTTTGAGGTGGAGCATTAGGACGCTGAAAATTGTGATGTATTTATGGTGAAACCGTTCTGGTCCCAGGTTAAGCTTAAAATTGTTTTATTATGTGATTTAAAGTACAACAACTACCAAACCCACTGGGAACCATAACTACTTAACCTTTAAAACCACAAAGAGATCAACACATTTTCAAGTACGTAGGGCAGCCTATGTGGGACTTTTCTCCATTGAAAGGGCAGCTACAGAGGTCACCTCACCATATTTTGGTGTTTTGAGTCCACCAGTGCTCTTCAGGGGTATTGAGGTAGCATATGACATGGTTTAGCAATGACTGGGTCAAAAAATAGTAGAAATGTAGTTGCAAGACCAGTACATTCTATCTTACATCTTAAAATGTTTGCCTGCAGGATGCCTCTTGTTTTTCTATGACTCATGGTATTGTGCATTTTGTCAGACTGATGGTACTGTTGTGTGGGGTGCTTTAACTGTGCACTCTTCATGTGGACACAGGGAGAGCTGTCTTGTCTCGTTCTCTACTTTATGTTGGACTTTTAACCACTGTTAGTATGAGGTATTGTACTGTCTTTGCCATCTACACACTCATCATGTACTGTGATGATGTGCTTCTGCATTGCCAATCTACAACCACTGCTGCCACGATCAGTGGAAAGTCTCAGCATGACACCCCTCACAAATCTGTCTCAGTTACCACCAACTCTCTATTGCTACTGTAATACTAATAATTTTCACCAGTGCTATTAGAGAAAAGAAAGTTAGAAAGTTAGATGACCCCTGGTGACTGGACGTGTCATTGGTAGAAAAGCAGAATATGGGGTTAACTGACAGTCTGATATGAGTAGAGGTCTGTACGGTTATTCTGTTGCAGACTGGTGTTGTTTCAGATGATTTAATGAAGGTATAGACAATAAACAGCTGTGTATAACAGCACCATGCTCCAGTGCAGCACATCTGAGAGCCTGCAGATTATTGTGTGTGAAAAAGAGAGAAAGCTATTGATATGGATGCTGTTAACAAAAATGTGTTTTTTTTTTTGTTTTTTTTTTTTGAGGTGCTGAAAATAAAATGATTATTGATATAGGCTGATTACACTGCCTGGCCAAAAGTCACACCCTCTTAATATTTCATTGGATGGCCTTTAGCTTTGATTCACACATTCACCATGGCATCGTTTCGATAAGCTAATGCGCTGTCACAACATTTATTTCTGTCCAGAGTTGCATTAACTTTTCTCCAAGATCTTGTATTGATGATGGGAGAGTCGGACCACTGTGGAAAGTTTTCTCCAGCACATCCCAAAGATTCTCAATGGGGTTAAGGTCTGGACTCTGTGATGGCCAATCCATGTGTGAAAATGATGTCTCATGCTCCCTGAACCAGTCTTTCACAATTTGAGCCCCATGAATCCTGACATTGTGATCTTGGAATATGTCTGTGTCATCAGGGAAGAAAAAATCCATTGATGTAAAAACCTGCTCATTCAGTATATTCAGGTAGTGAGCTGACCTCATTCTTTGAGCACATACTGTTGCTGAACCTCAACCTGAGCAACTAAAGCAACCCCAGATCAGAACACTGCCCCCACAGGCTTGTACAGTAGGCACTAGGCATGATGGGAGTGTGGCGAGTGGGGGGTAAGTAGAATTGGTACGTATTGGTATGGAATTGTTGTGTCAATAAGGGGGAGAATAGAGTGTAAGCCAGACAATGCCAATTGGGGAGTTTCACCCCCAGGAAGGCACACAGATTCGTTACTGATTGAAAGGCAGAGACGTGATGATGTATTAATAAACAAGAAATGACCAAAAATGACGGCAGATAAAATTACTTTATTATAATTAATGCTAAAAAAAGGCCTTGCTATCAATTCGAAAAGAGTGAACAATACAAAAGTTAAAACTCAGCCCAACATAAGCAAAACTAAAGAAACTAGAAAACTGAGCAGAGGCCACTTGTTGAGAGGCAGACTACACAGAGGGGTGCCTAGGGGTGCTACCACTATTCACCACAAGTGGGCACAGCAAACAACACAGCAATCCTCAACAAAAATGGTGCAGTTTACGGTGTCCCAGTGCAACTGCTCACACGCACAAGTGAAGGGACCTCACCACAGGTGCCTAAAAGGGGAAACCTCAATTAACCAAGCTCACCATACTGTTTCTTTAAAACTCTCTAGAGGTACCCTACTCACCACCTCAAGGTCTGGGCTCTAATGGGTGCAGGAGGGCAGGAAGGAAATCACCTTGTACCTGGCCAGCCAACATATCACACATGCTAAACAAAACTGAAATAGCAATCCAGGTACAATTGTACACAAAAAGGGTTTTTTTGACACATACCTGGTGCAAGCAAACATTAACAGCCACAGCAGGGACAAGGCATGAGGCAGGAAGGGGAGAACAAAGGCCTGCAGGTGCCCTCTATTGCCTTGCTCTGATTAGGAGGTTGGAACAAGGGAGGAATCAGATTCAGACTGCATTCACTATACTCTTGCATTACTGGAGTAGCCCCACCACAGGAGCATCACTTCATCCACCTCTCTTCTTACCCCGATGCCCCCATCACTCTGGAACAGGGTAAATCTGGACTCATCAGACCACAGGACCTTATTCCATTGCCCCAGAGTCCAATCTTTATGCTCCCTAGCAAATTGAAGCCTTTTTTTTGTGATCAGCCTCACTGATAAATGGTTTTCTTAAGTTTTCTTACACAGCTGTTCAGTCCCAATCCATGGAGTTCTCTTCACATTGTGTGTGTGGGAATGCTCTTACTTTCACTATTTTACATAGCTGTGAGTTCTACTGTTGATTTTTTACAATTTGATTTCACACACATTTCTTCCTGGAAGATGATGGTTCACCACTATCCTTCCAGGTTTTAATAATGCATTGGACAGTTCTTAACCAATATTTTTGCTCCCCCTAATTGAATAATATGGATGCATTTGCTCCACCTCCTCCACTGACCAAGTGACTATGATGCAGAGGATATATAGTATGTTTCATCATATTCGGTCATGAGCTCTACAGTTGTACATCTTCTAAAATCATTAATTTGGTGATTGTCTTACTGACGACTGTTTTAAATGTTTTCTTTCGCTCAGCATCAGGTGTCATTTCCTCACCTGTCATCAGTTTAGAAGGGATTGACAGAAACAGAGGAGGAGTTGGTTTACAGTGTGAGTCTGAAGGCTGGTATCCAGAGCCTGAGGTGTTGTGGCTGGATGGTGAGGGACACGTCCTCTCTGCTGGACACACAGAGACAGTCAGAGGTCCTGATGACCTCTATACTGTCAGCAGCAGAGTGACTGTGGAGAAGAGACACAGCAACAGCTTCACCTGTAGAGTCCAACAGAAGAACATCAACCAGACCAGAGAGACATACATTCATATACCAGGTTAAAATAATCTTTTGTTAATATGTGATCACAGGTTTAGTCCCAAATAGCTGAGATCTGTTTTTTAATAGTTGTGATTTTATTCTGTGTTTTATCATTGCAGATGATTTCTTTAAGTTGCAGACTGATTCTACCAACACAGTTGGTTTGGCTGTTAGTTTGGCCGTTTCCATCCTGGTTATTCTGGTACTTGCCTTTTTTGTGTGGAGACAAAACAGAATCAGTAAGTCACAAAATAACTGCACTGTATCTAAACCATTTTATACCTGATTTTAGACAGAGTGGTCTCTAGAATATTAGTTTTTGTCTTTTATATTTAAATTCATTCTCTTCATTTTTACCCAGAGACCAAGAAAAGCCACGGGGATGAAAATGATGGAGAAAAGAACCACTGTAAAAGGAACAAAACTGAATATCAGCTTGTTAATGAGGACAAAACAGAGCGAGAGGAGCAGCAGCTCCAGGAGGAGCAGCAGAAGGGGAAGAAGGAAAAGAAGATGAGGGAGGAAGAGGAGAGGAGAAAGGAGGAGCAGAAGATGAGGGAGGAAGAGCAGAGGGGAGAGGTGGAACAGAAGAGGAGGGAGGAAGAGCAGAGGAGAGAGGTGGAGCAGAAGAGGAGGGAGGAAATTGAGACTAGAGTGATGAAGCTGAAAGAGGAGCATGAGACCAAGAAGAATGAGGTTAATCTTCACTTTAATAATATAACACATTGAATTCAGTTTAACATTCAGGTCAAACTTACAGGAGCTGCAGGTCAGTTACAAACTTAAATAATTCCAGGACCATGTTCAAATGAGGTACAGAATCCAGACTCTGGATTTTTTCTGTCACAGATGTCAATATGTAGTGTCAGGTTTTTAATGTTAACAAAAGACAGTCTCATGTCTTTCATCTTGTCTCTGTTAACCTTCTCTCCATCTTTCCAGCTTAAAACCAAACAAGCTGAGCTGCAGAAGCTCCATGAAGAGAAGCAGAAGAATGAGACCGAACTGCAGAACCTGAGGGAAGCACTGAAGAGCAAGAACAAAGAGGTTCATGTCTTAATCTTCATCTCTCTGTATTTAGTGAGACGTCAGATCACCTCTGCTGTTCAAGAATCCAAGTACACCAAGTTTATCTTATTAAACTTGCGTCTTTTCAGAAATGTAGTATACAAAATATACTTGACTGTATATGAAGTTATTAATTGTGCTCATGTTAACTGTGGCATTGGGTTTAACCATTCACATGCTTTAAAGTGGTCTCATGTGTCTCTTTGTCTTTTTCACAGGTAGAGAGTCTTGAAGCCGCCCTGGCTCAGCATTCCGGAATTTTGGGGATGTTCAAGGTATGAATGCAGTAAAAAATAAGAAGCAAGTCCATTATTGTAATATATATTAACTACTTTTGTGAATTGAATTGTGAATGAGACCAGTGCAGACTGGATTACCATCGTCTGTGTGAATACTCTTTTCTGATTGGTCAGCAGGTGTGCATTAAAACCATTTAACACACATGTAGTTCAGCTCAAGTTTAATCACCTTCAATATTAATCCGCTACCCAACTTGCAACCATGGCAACAGTAAAAAGCACAGCTGTCAAAGCTCACATCACCTCCTATCTAGAGCTGATGTGAACGACAGAGACAGCGAACAGCTGATTGGTTCAGTTTTTCCTAAATGAGGATGTCCTTACCTGATCCATGTGTCAGCGAACAGGCTGAGTGATGTGTAGAATTTGTGAAAAACCTCTCACCCTGGCTTTACTTCAGCACACACCTTAGACTTATTTTATCTGGTTAAAATCGATGTGACACCCTTGACGTTTGTGTTTCCGCTCATCAAAGCAGTCAAACAGAGGACGAGAGACTAATTAATGAGGTTGAGAAGAAGCAACACCTTTTGTATGATCCACAGCAGCCTATTTATAGGAATATCTTCAAATACAACGGGATATAAGAGGAAAAAAGGGAACTTTTAGAGGGTAACAAGTAAGCAAACTGTCCTCCAACTGTATAGAAACAAGGCTGATGTAAGAAAATTATATTAATTGTGAATAAATAACTCAGACACTTAATTTACTCATCTACAGAGGGAGGAGTCTTAAATGTGACAATTATTCACTCGCATTACTTTTAGTTAGGAAGCGGTGTTGTGAGTGCTTTTACTTCATATTTTTAACAAATGACCCTGGTATAAGCAGGCTCATTTGTGGGTGTGTGTTAAACGGTTTGAAGATCTCGTCAGGTGGTCCTTCGCCTCCACATTGTGCCCTCAAACCGTTTAACACACACCTACTTGTTCATTTCCATTTTCTTATTAACTTCATTAACAGTTAAATCTGTGCAGCCCTGTGTGCTTCCTTATCAAAGCAGAAGAGAGATTCTGAATTTGTCCCACTAAAGTTGCACTACATGGAGAGCTGAGCTATCTCACTTGTTTGAGAAAACTTGTCAGAAGAAAATCAGACTTGTTTTTTACAATATGGGTCATTGTCCATGTTCAGCCATGTGTCTTATTATGTTCCAGGGTCGCAGCAAGGAGGAAGCTCAGAAGAAGAGGGAAGCTGAAAAAGAAGTGGAGACACTAACGAAGAAGCTGGAAACTCAGCAGAATGAATCAGACATCAAAAGCAAGGTTTCTATTTTTTATGTTTTCCTCAATATAATTTTTTCCAGCCACCCACTTGTTTGTTTGCAGTTTAACTTCTCTGCAGCTGTGGGTCAAGACCTACTGTTTTTTGCAGGTCTTCCACATTAAACGATAAAATATGAAGAAAGACTTGCTCCTTCTCTTGTGTCATAATTACAATGGCTGCTTTGTCACTGAAACATAATATATACATGTTGTTTTGGGGATCTTGCTGAAACGGCTGATGCTGATGTTGGAGGAGTGTGTGTGTTGCAGTTGTGCCAATAAAAAGGAAGTTAGTTACTTTCAAAATGTTTATCCTGTAGCAGCAGCAACTTAAATTAGACATAAAAATAAAATCATTACTTAAGCTTGGTTCTTTCTTTGTTACTGTTCAAATACGCATTAATAAAAAATGTTTCTCTTGTTGTCTCTGATCTTATTTTTCCTCCCAGTTTAAAGACAAAGAAACTGAAGTTCAGCTGCTCCAGGATGAGATTCAGAAGATGGAGACCCACCTGCAGACCCTGATGAAAGAGTCCAACAACAAAGAGGTTCATCTTTCTACCTTTGCTGAATCTGTTTCTAGTCTAATAGAGAGGAATTACTAATTTTCACTCACATACTTTAATAAGAGAAAATAAAAACTTTAAAAAGAGGTTCATTTTTTTTTGATATTGATTTTTGTTTACACAAACATTTGTTTTGTCTCATAATTGCTGCTTTATTTAATATCAAGTCTATTTAAATGTATAACAACATAAGGCTAATCTCAGGTAGATAAACTGACAGCTGAAGTCAAGAAGCTCACAGAGGAGAAGCTGGAGACCACGAGAACAGAGGTTCATCTTTTATTCAAATTGATTTTTATTTCAACCCAACAATTTGTTTATTTTTTGTTTAAAACTGCACTATTTCTTCTTTATTTTATTTAGAGCTTACTTTAATTTAAAACAACATTAAATTCACAAAGAATTAAAGTGTTTTAAGATTCTTAAATTAATTGGAAGTCATTGTTTTTAGTTGAGTTTGTCTTCACATCCTTATTGTTTTGGAATCCCACAAACCCCCACTGCTGTATGTGTTGAAGTCATATTAATAATTGTAAAATCAACATTTTTTCCCTCTCACCTCAAAACATAAAGAAAAGTGTTCAAGTGGTGCCTGTTCTGTTTGACACAAACTAAACTGCACATTTAATAAAGGTGATGAAATACAGAAAAGAGCATGAAGCAGTTTTATTGCAGCAAATAAGATTTTTTTTATTTGTTATAAGATTGATGTGTGTACACATATTCCTTTGATTGCCTAAAATTCCAGTGAATGAGTGACTGTTACTGTTTTCATTAGTGTTTAATCATCATCTTCTCTCTCATGTTGAGAAGCTCACAGACGAGAAGCAGAAGATTGAGACTGAGCGTCAGAACCTGAAAACACAGCTGGAGGCCAAAATAAAAGAGGTTCATCTTTTATTGATATTCATTTTTATTTACACCCAACAATTTGTTTGTTTTGAGTTTCATAAATCTCACAATTTCTTTTTTATTTTATCTAAAGCATATTTAAATATAAAACAACACAAACCACACAAAGAGACAAAACCAACCAAGGGTTTTTTTTTTCCTTTTAACCTCAAATCATAAGTTCAAGTGGTAAAATAGATGAAACAAACAAAAAGGTAAAAACGATGAGACTGAGATAAAATAAAAATACAGTAAAAAGGAAGCAGACCACTGAAACATATTGATGAATTCATCAGTGACGTCAGAAACTGATGTCAGTGAACAAGTTTCATAAAATTAGCAAAAGCCATGAAGCATGAAGATGATTAAACAATGATGAATACGTTTTTCTGTTGAACTCAACATCTGTCTGTCTGTCTGTCTGTCTGTCTGCCCGCCTGCCTGTCTGCCTGCCTGTCTGTCTGTCTGTCTGTTAGCTGGAGGACAACAAACAAGCAGCTGACATGACTGGTGGAGAGCTGCAGCAGGCAAATCTTCAGCTGAAGAACAAGGATGACGAGATCGGACAGCTTAAGAGAGATGTACACACACACACACACACACACACACACACACATTCTCCACTGTCAGTGCTGAGCATCTCTCTCTCTCGCTCTCTCTCTCTCTCTCTCTCTTTGATTCCACTAGAAAAAGTGAATGAAAATATAAAAATATAAACATATATCAGGCCTCATAAGATCAAACTCCTGATTCTCCACAAAGGTCAAACTTAGACTGTAACAGTTAATAATTCACATTTATATCAGCTCATTGTGAGCAAACAGCACAGTAACTTTCTTCCAGCAGGTAGGAGGTGTGATAGATCATATTTCCAGGTGTCGACAAATATTTGACACACTGTCATATTTTAAAAATGTAAAGTAGATGTTCTGACTCAGAAGAACAGCAGGTTTGAATCCAAACTCAGGATTCACAGACAAACATGTTCAGATGAAACTTCATGTTTACTCGAATCAGTAGACGAGAGTCAAAAAATGCTGCAGAAATCAGACCTTCCTGTCATGTCTTATTGTTTATTTTAACTCATATTCAATAAGAAAAAAGTCTCATCATCTGCCTCTATCTTCTCTCTCATCAGGTTCAGAAGCTCAAAGAGGAGAAGCAGACGATTGAGATCAAAGGGCAGGACCTGCAGACACAGCTGGACAACAAGACAGAACAGGTTCATCTTTTATTGATACTGGGCAGTTTTATTGCTCCTATAAATAAAACATATAAGATAGAAATCAACTTAAAGGAAATGATAGGTCAATGTTGACATCTTTCTACTGCCCCCTGTGGCCAAAAGGTTCAGTTTTTGCAGTTTGAAACACCTGCTCCCATTTTACACACATACAAAGACAGACTTTAGACAGATTTAATGTTGCACCTTCCTGTCATGTCTTATTGTTTAGTTTAACTCACATACTTTAATAAGAGAAAATGAATCTCATCATCTGTTTTTATCTTCTCTCTTCTCTCAGGTCAGAAGTCTGACAGATGAAGTTAATAAGCTCACAGAGGATAAGAAGAATGTTCAGCAGCAGAAAAATGACATGGAGACGAAGAACAAAGAGGTTTGTTTGTATTACCCATTTCACTGTTTATAGTTTTAATTATTAATTAATTTGATTAATAATGAAATCTCATAATCAATGTCCTGCTTTATCTTTTAAAGCTTAGTTAAATGTAATGTATAACAACATTAAGGTTTTAAAGCTATTTGTTTTTTCACTTTAGGATCCCACAGATCCCACTGTTGTGTGTCAAAATAATATGAGTAATTGCAAAATCAACCACAATCAACCACTCTGACATTGTTTTTGTCTTTTTAATTTCCATGCATGATATGCACTGATAAATATGATAAGGATGAGATTTTGTTGATGAACTTTTTCAAACTAAACATTATTTGTTTTGTTGACTCCTCTTAATAATGTTTATTTTAATCTACTCTGTTTCTTAAGTTTGGTTTTATGATCTTCTTTTCTAATTACATGTTGAATTCATCATTCCATCAGTACTAAATAAACCAAAATGTCTTGTGTTCTTTGTCCTCGTCTCTCTTTTCTTTACCAGCTGGAGAAGAAACTCCAGGAGGACACGATAAAAAGGAAGGAGCAAGAAGTGGAGACCCCGAAGAACACTGAGATAGTTCCAGACAATGATAATGATTCAGAAGCAAAACCTAATGTCAGTCCAGACCGATCTCCACTGACACCCCATTCACCACAGACCACAGATACTGTAAGAGTTTTGTTGAAATATTTTTTATTGTTTTGAGCCACTAACATATCTTTTACTTTTAGATTTCAAAAGGACATAAAAAATAAAATCCAAATGTCTTCAGTTTCAACAATTAGACAACTGCACTTCCATAATTAAGGCAACAGGAATTAATAGTCATATATATAATTTCTGTGCACTTTAGGAGTGTTTGTTTTGAACCGGACATTCCTCCGAGCTCTGACTGGACTGGTGTTTATCATCATGAAGCTCTGGTAGCTCTCAGTAACTGGATACAGCAGTATTAGTATACAGGTTTTTATATTCCAGATTGTTTGCATGCATGTGCATCTCCTGCTTTCAGACACAGCATGATACAGTTTTTTAAAAGATAAAATCAACTCAGGATGATTCTGAGCATGTCATATCACAACTGCCTTTCCTGTTGGTATGTTGTGGCATTTTTCTTCAACCTTGGCACAAATGTCCAATTTATACTTTGGGCTCAAGGGTCCCTGTGACCTTGTGCCCGTCACATTCTTGTTAACATTAAATCTCAGGAACACCTGGAACTCAAGGTTTAAGTGATCAGAGTTTGGTGGTCAAAGGTCACAGTGATCCCTAATAATCCTTTTTTTTAATCTCAATAATCTAAGCACTAATTATGACAGAATTTCACACAAATATATATTATAGGATAAAATGATGAGGTGATGATATTTTATATCCAAAAGGTCAAAGGTCAACTTCACTGTGACATCATAATGTTTAGCTGTCTAAACATAAAAATAGTAAGATAGTAAAAATAGTCTCTAAGACAGAATGTTTCTAACTGGAAATTATTCATTGTGAGAAATTTCATTTAGTGAAAAAATACCTTTTATAAAATTTCTTCAAAATCTTGACAGAATATATTTTATGACACTTTGTTGTCAGTCTGATTACTGAACATTTCTCACTACAAAAACTGAAAAGATTTTAAAAATTTACAATTTATCACTCAACATGTAAACTCTCTACTGAAGCCAAAATTTTAAACCCAAAATGTGTTTCATTCAGAAGGTCAACAGTTCAGGTTTTCTGTCAGACTGTCACTTCCTGTGGTAAAACTGAAACATTTATTTGACGTCTATTTGGCTCTTGAATAATTAATCTTTTTAGTATTTTGTCTCCTGCTCAGCAGGACACAAGTAAAGATGAAGCGCTGATGAATTCCCCAGGAGATGACACCGACTCAGTCAGTCAGAACTCAGCCGCAGGTGGTGTTTTTGAGGTTAAGATCAATGGATGCAACAATATCTGCCTCAAAAACACGTCCAATGAGGTAATATTGTTTGTGTGTGGATGAACACTGTCCGAGTTAAGTGTGTACAATATGTTAACCAAGTGTACTCAGTCATATTACAAATGAGCTTTTCAAATCAAACTAATGAAAAATGACCAGAATCAATTTGACCTTGTTTTCCTGTAAAAAGGGAAAATCCTCATTTATAAACACAATAGACTGAACAGACACTAACATTCATTTGTTGGTCTCTCTTTCTTTCACTTGATTTCCTTCCTGCAGAAACAAAAGCTGGAAGGCTGGACGTTACAAATACAGATCAGCAATGAAAAAACCATCGAATACACATTTAAGGAATCATACAAACTCGGTTGTAGACAGACTGTCACTGTGAGTCTGATTTATCAGTTTCATGTTGTTACTTTTTTACTTTTCTTTCTAATTTCTTTCTGCTGTTGTTGAGTCTCAATTGAAATATAAGAAAATAATGTTGAAATAATAATAATTTATGAATTAATAGTTCTGCTTGTTGCCTGTGACCGTATCTTACAGTTGTGGGTCCCAGGTCGTCTTCACCCTTATTCTTCCTCTAACCTGGTGTGGGGGGACCTGAAGTCCTGGAAGCCTGGAGACAAACTGAAGGTCACTCTCATCAGCAACAATAAAGAGATTAAATATCAGTCAGTTCATCACTGAAAGATAATAATCAGCCCAGATGTCATACTTTTTGTTCAAACATATCTTACGTTTTTGTTCCTTTGAGCCACGTAAGTCTCTCCATGTATAAGGACTTTTTGACCATCATAAAAGAGCCATGAGACAAAGTTACCTCTCTGAACATCCAGCTAACCTGAAAACAGCAAACATTAAACATGAGGGACGACATGATTCAGAGCAGGAATAACATTTGTTCTAAAAATCAGCAAAATTTTACCCTTCATCACACAAACACAATTTTCTTCTTGTTGTATTTTCAACAATTCAAACAATGTTTTGTTTGAAATGTGGCAAAAGTCTGTATTTATATTGCCACTGTAAATATATATTAATGGAAAAGAACTTAATTGTTGAGGTATAGTCATTCATTTTGACATAACTTTTAGTCTGTGTTTTTCCTGGAATTAATATTTGTATTAACATTTACAGTTACAGTTAATTTTGTCATTTCATAGTCGTCTCCTGGAGTTTTCACAGCTCAGTGGTTTTGACAGTAAAGATTTTCTTTTGTTAATTTTTGTCCTGTATATATGTTGAATTCTCAACTCCTTTTATTATAATAAAGGGATAAATATACATTTAATTCAAATGTTTGGAACACTGTAAAGTACTTTCAAGAGTTCAAATGCTGGTGTACATTTTTGACAATATTTGCTTTGAGAGATTTCAACTTCCAAATGTGATTTTTATTGTCCTGTGAGAGGAAAAAACATTTTACAATTTATAAATAAACATACAATTTTGTATCTGCAGTGATATTTTGATTGTTTTTAATGTGTTGCTCAATCAGTTATCAACAAACTTGTGATCTGAAAACACTCGGTACTTTGCTTTATTTACAGATTTTCTATTCACATAAACACAACGTAATTCTGTGTATTTTACTGAATTGTTTAAATATTAAAAATCAAAGAAATCATGGTGAACAAGTATAATAATCCATTTCCTCATAACAACAATAACAACAAAAATATATTTGAGGAAAATCTAAAAACTGTAAAGATTGTCATGACAAAATTATGCATCCTTTTGTTGTTGGAAAAAACCTTCAAATGGCTGGTCTAACCAGCAACACCCTGAATAGAAACTCTCAGGACCTTTTTTATACCGAATTAGGACCTTCCTGTTGTGGAGTTTAACTTTCCAGTATAAAAATCACTTCTCAGTAGTTTTTCAATTACAAGATCATAGAATCATACAATAAAAGTGGAGTCAAGGTTTATGGGGACCATAGACCTGACATTACACCTGCATACAAGGACACTGATGTCTAAGGGGGACATGAGATCAAAAACAACTAATCTAAGTGCAGAGCGATGTGTATACATGAGTAAATATTAACTTTAGGTTTACATGAAGAAAAAAAACATGTTGCCCCTTGTGGTTGTTTTGACCCACAGGTTAGGAACCACTGTTCTACAGTCATGCTAGATACTTGACAATGTGACAATGCTACAACTGTTATTACTATCAGTGTCAGTTTAAATCTTTACACTGTATATACTGTATGGAGACATGTACAGATGCATGTGCTTTACATACTCATCCACTCCATGTTAACTATCTATGTTCTTTGCACTATTTGTGCTGTTTACAACTTACAAACACTTGTCTTACAGAGAGTTTTTATGAAGATTGTTGGTTACTGGTGCTGTTTTTGGTCACCTGAACACCTCCTCTACATATGTGCATGCTCTCGTGTGGTTTGTGTCTGAGAAGCTCAAATTATCACCATCATCTGTATATTTTAAAATAAAACACAGAACAACGTACAGTAAAGTGACTGAGAAAACCAACACCGAGTCTTTTAAATATAGTTGATGCATCAGTCAGAACCTCTGTGGTTTTTAATTTGTTCTGACTGTGAGAAAGTTTTGCAGCAACCACAAGCTCTAAAATGTAACACAAAGAAGTTTGACACCTTACACCTCATTTGAACAAAGGTAAAAACAGATGAAAATGAAATGTAAAAAATCTTGTTGATGTTCTTTCAGACTGTATCTTTTCTGACCTGTCAGATTTCCACAAATTTTTTAAAGAATTTTGTCATGTTTGCTGCTTAATTACCAAACCAAATCACGTTTCGCTTGGACTCATGGGTATAATTATTTGTGTGTAACTGGTAGTTTCCCACAGTGCAGCAGTCCCAGCAGCAGCAGCAGCAGAAGCACCATCACGATGGTGAAAACAGTCCTCAAGAGGAGGAGAACATACAAGAAGTGATCTGAGGAGGGACAAGTGTCTCTGTGAGGAGCTGCAAAGACAAGAGAATATATCTGCTGTATCAGCATTTATCTCTAAAGGCTGCTGTAGCAACACTGACACAAATGTATTTGATTAGGTTGGATTTTCTGGTTTTAAAGAAACACTAAAGAATAAAATAATCAAACAATAAATCTTGTCTATTTTAATCTTAAACACAGTGTTTTACCTCTGACAGCCAACCAGTTCTCTGGTGATTCTCCACCATCAGAGATGTTACACTTGTAGAGTCCTTCATCAGACTTGGAAACACTGTGGATGATCATCTCTCCTGTAGAGCTGCTCCCCATGAGGAGGCCATCTTTATAGAAATCAGCTGTGAGGTTGGAGGAAGTCGTCTTGCTTCTGCAGCGCAGAGTTATATTGTTGCCCTCCATCACAGGGAGAACAGGACTGTCCAGGATCAACGGAAGTGCTGAAAAACAAAACTTTTATACTTTATTCTAAAATTTGACAGAATACACTTGTTTGCTCACTTGGGAATTAGATGGGATGACTGACATTCTTTTTTGGTAGTCACTTAGAAATGTGAAACACAATAACACATGTCTGAGGACTGGATTAAATTTATCTTAATGTGCTCTAGCATAAGTTGCAAACATTAGCATGTCTGGCTAACTAACACCAGTTTACTAGCTGGGGTTATGTTACCACCAACCAAACTTGTGCTGTACCACTGCTTTTGCATTTGTTATGTGGGGGTTTGAGAAGGAGGATGTGGGCTGGTGCAAAATCAGTGGGCTCACGACAATGCACCTCTCTCTGGCTAGCTCTCCAAGATCCAAGCCAGGTTAGGTTTGCTCTCATCCCTGCTCTCTTCCTGGGGCGATCATGATCCAACTCTGACTGGGTGACCATCTTAAGGTCTGCTGCACTAATCAAGTCCCTGCGTTTCCTTTTCCCACATTGATGAGTGTATGTGTGTCATGTATCACGTAGATATACCTGCTGTATTTCACCATCCAACCAATATTTGCTAACATGTAAGCTTACTTTTAGCCTCTGTATTTTAGCACTGATGTTACATCATGTATGCAGCTGATATGTAACTTAATATTTACACTTTCACAGGGTTCATCTTTTAAAACATGTCATATGGAAACAATAAAATGTCTGCCAGTAAAGGACTTCTCAGCTAATTCAAGGAGTTAGCATTAGCTCACAATACCCAGCTACACTTGCATTTCTTTCTTTAGCCAACAAAATCCAAAATCATCAGCTTGAAATGAGAAGCTGCTTTTGTTTAGGGGGTGTAACAATTCACTCATGCATCCGATGCATCGGACTTTAATGTGTAAAATACGAGTGTATTTGTTCAGACGGCCTGTATCGGTTAAAAGCTGAACATGAATCAGAAACAAATCGATGCAGCACCAGCGTATCAATACATCTCATTAGGATGCGCATATGTTTCATTTTTTGGCATCAAGGAGCTGCCACTGTAAGTTTCCTCCATGTTCTCTCTCCTCCTGCCTCTGTCTGCACGCCGCTCATACTGGACACCTGCTGCCGTGCTCTAACAAAACAAGCGCTCCCTCCTCCCTCTGTGTCTCCTCATCATTTCATCAGAGCAGACCGCGATGAAAACAGCGACAGAAGTAACACTGTACTGCATCGCACCACCAAACTTTCATAACATGGAAGTGTAGAATAAGTTTTGGGTTTTATAAGAAAGATGAGAAAACTCTGCTGCAGATCATTGATGTAAAACATGTCTGACAGCAGAGAACAGAGACACGAGTCTGACCCACAGAGACGTCATGTGACTGAGAGAGCAGGTAACACGGAGCATCACTGATCAAACACACTGATCAGAACCACAGAACTCTTCATATGAAACAGAGCAGCTGATCATCTTACTGCAAAAATACTCACATTTTAAACAGTTTTAAAGTTTGTTCACAGATTCTCATTTACACATGAGACTCATAATAAGATGTTATCACCACTGTAATGTCTCCTTCCCTCTGTCTCTACTGTTTCTATAGTTAATAAAACTTTCAGGATGTCTTTTTGCAACTAACAGCACTCTACAAATGTAGCATTAATTGAATCAAAATGTGAAGATTCACACTTGGCATTATCTTGTATTGCATCATATCGTATTGTACCGTGACAAAGCTGAATCATATCGAACCGAATCAATCACTGTTGAAAAATTTCTGAGATATATTGTTTTGTTGAACATGTTTCGAGATGCAAATTGAATTGGTCTCAGTCAGAGAGATACACACCCCTCGTAAGCAGCGTATGTGCTGTGTGAGAACGTAAAGCTTGGCAGTTGTAGCAACAGTAACTACAGATAAAATTCTCTACTTTAATCTTAAAACAGTGCAGCGCTTTACCTCTGACAGCCAACCAGCTCTCTGATGATGCTCCAACATCAGAGATGCTGCACTTGTAGAGTCCTTCATCAGACTTGGAAATACTCTGGATAGCCAACTGTCCTGTGGAACTGGTCCAAATGAGGAGGCCATCTTTATAGAAATGAGCTGCGAGGATGGGAGAAGGCGTCTTCTTTCTGCAGTGCAGAGTCACATCGTTCCCCTCAATCACAGGGAGGACAGGACTCTCCAGGATTACTGAACCAGCTGAAAAACAAAGATTTTAACAGTTGAGGTTGCAGCTAATTTTCAAATCTGTGTGAGCTGGATGGGAAAACTGATATCAGTTTCATTTAAACGATATGTGACTTTAGCATCATTTCAAAAGCTAAACTACTAACAAATCAATCTGCTGATTATTAAATCTGTTCAGGAAGCAATCGTATAATTAATCTATATAAGCCACGTATATATTTATGCAAATCATTTCATAACAATGGTAACGTGTATGTAAGTCTGGGTATTTTCCTTTCTTAACAAAAGCAAATTAACAAAAGCTGTTTAAACTGCTGTGCTGGTATCCTGAAAAGGCCACATTATGTGGTACGACCCGTTCCTGAATACCTCTTGTGGTTTTACAAATGGTTTTATTCACCCTAAGTCACCTTTTTGACAGTGACCTGGCAATTACCTTTACCCTTCGAAGGAAACCTGTGTGAAACTGAGGAGCCACTGGGGCCTGAACTTAAGCATTGTGGTTTACGCCTCTGACTGATGCTCTCCACATCTCAGGTTATTTGAGGCCAAGAAGTGTAGCTGTCAAAACTGTCTTTGTCTATCAATGTTAGAGAAAAAAATGTGTTTTTCCCACAAGATGTTCAGATACTTCATCACAACTTTGACAAAGATATTTACAAACTATCCAGTGAAAATGTTTTGAAATTTTTATCCTATATAATTCCAATCAAAGTTCCAACTTGCTCTCCTCTGAACTACTGAGATGTCAGGCTTAGCTAAAGGTATGAAATGCTTCAGATGATATTGCATATGTGCCTGTTCATGAGCTAAAGCTAAACACGTCAACCCTGGTCTTGAGATGAGGTGTACAAATTTGGGTATAAAATAAATTGTTTGGGTGTAATTGAGGCGTCTAAAACCAGGGAGGTCATCAAATAACAGAGTTGACCTCCTCCAGATGCTGACCCCGAAGGGTCATTCATATTGGGCTATAGCCAGTCTGCCACCGCCACCGAATTGAACCCTTAACAACCCTACTTTGTGCACATTGTCAGATTAAAAAACTGTGACAGCGATCCCAAAGTAATAAGCCCTGAATCATGTACAAGATGTCTCCTGTCTCCTCTTGTCTCTATCTGTCAGTCATTGTAACATTATTGTAAGCTAATAGTTATTAGAACACTGTAAAAGTGAAGTGACACATAGTTAAAAGTCCCAGTGAGTACTCGATATCAACACTCATGGAATCTCATCCAATCAAATTACTTGGTCAGAACTAACTCTTGTATAAAGAATTTTAAACATACCAGTGACAGTGATGTTGACGCGGTTGCTTCTCTCTCCCGCTTTAGTCTCACACCAGTATGCTCCATTTTCTCCTGTATAGGCTCTTTCAATAATGCACAAAGACCCTGTTGATGTCCTCTTCATAACACACGCTGGGTCAAATTCCCGAGCATTCTTGATGACTCTCAGCTTCGTCGAGCCATCAAACCCAACACAGTCAAAAGAAATAGAGTGGTATTGAAAGTGCTGCAGGCTGTTTGGAGTGACACGAAGAAAATATGCATCTGGAACCAAGAAAGAGATGCCATTGTCCCAAAGTAAACATTCAGAGCTGGAAAAATGTGTGTAATGATGTCTACAGTAAGAGACATCCTGGTATTTGCTAGAAACATTGACATTTATACTAAACCTTTCACAAAATACAACATTAAACAAAAATGTAGTAATCTAAATCCTGTCATAGAGACAAAGACGAATTTAAAAGATGTCTTTAGGATTTTCTATTTGTCTCTTACCACTTTTCTGAGTAAAACTGTCCTGAACTTGTGTCCCCAGCAGAATGAATTCAAGCATCACTGGATGAACAAATAAGCAAAGTTGAATATCAGACATACATGGTTTGATTAGAACAAAAGAAGAAACTTAAGAGTCAGTACTCACACAGTCTGAAGCAGAGAGTTGTGACCTCCATGTCGTCTTGCAGCTGACTGTCTCAGCGTCAGACAGAAATACAACTTAAGTACGAGAGTGAGAACTTCCTCTTCCTGTGCAGTTTAGTTCTGAGGCTGATGCTAAACTCAAGCCAGACTCACGGTTGCTTCAACAGTCTGTCAGTATTTAAGTTGTAGGTACTCACTCAGCAGCAAAAAAAGTTGAAGCATTGAGTTGAAGCATTTATTTAGACTTCAAGTCTATTTTTTGAACAACAAAAAAAGCAAGCCTGGTGTCCAATAAAAATGCACAGAAATCAGATTTTATCCACATTTTGTAACCGATGTGGAGCAGAGTGTGTTGCACAGCCGAAGATCAGCTCACTCTGCTACGATTTAATCCCACAGACTCTGATACGGAACACAAGAGAGCTTCTTTGACTTTTCCTGCTGTGTTTTTGTCAGAGTGAGACATCCTCATGTTTTTGTATGCTGTACTTTTGAGTTGGTGTTATATTCTAGGTGCATGTTTTTTAATTGTTTATATTTCTAGATTTATTTATTTGGGTTTTATCAGTATTTATATCTATTTACATTTGTGTGTGTTTTTGAGTTTGCACAACAATATTAGCCATGATTAACTGACCACACCCCCTGAGACTCATGATTGGCCGGCACAGGTCAGTGTGCTGCTTAAGTGTGATTGGACACAGGTATGAGGGCAACAGGAAACAGGAAGTAGGCCACAGAGCGACACAAGAGGGATATGGCGCACACACACACAGAGAGAGCTGAACTGCGGAGCAGAGGCTACCTGACGAAGGACCTGCACGGACTGAAGGCGGAGCAGCAGGTACCCGAGACAAGGCCCGAGACAAGCCCTGGGACCGGCTCGTGGACTTAAGGCAACAGACGCTTGATCAATGCCTATTTAAGCTAAATAAAAGGAAGTGAACAGCTAAGTTGGCCGTGTGTGCGTGTGTAACCCCTCTGTCTGTGTGAACACGTGACTGAGAACGCGTCTTCTCTTCTACAGCGGCAGTCCATGGGAGGCAGAGCAGCGCAGCCACATGGAGAAGACGCCAAGAGGCCGAAACAAACGGCTGGCAGACAACTTCACAAGGCATACCCCTTGCTATCCCCCCTTAGAGAACGGAATAAGTGAACATTTCCCCATCCTGAACGTATCTCAGCACAGACATTTTTGAACTCTGAAAAGACTTAACTGAGTGATCTGGCTGAGTGGTAGATTTTATTTGGACACATCCTTATTCCTGCCAGCCATTTTAAGCTGCCCATCATTACTGTTGTGTGTTAACATTTTTTTTAGTCATTATTAATCTCTAGATTTGTCAATGCCATGATTTTGCTGGTTTTAAATAAATTATTTAAAGCCACATCTGAGTCTTCTTTTTAACAGTGGAAATACACAGTGCTGGTATAGATAAGAACCCCACACCTTTGTGTGACATTTTCAAGGGTAAACTGTACATTTACTGCCACAAGATGGCACTCCTCTCTCCTGTCCTCTCTCATCCATACTTACTGTGTACACACACAAACAAACAAACATGCACTGCACTGCTTATGCATCATGTTGATAGAAAAATAGTTATAAGGAATATTCACACATAAAACAGCACACCGTACATAAAGTTTGGTTGGCAATGTACTGCTGGAGGCCTATGGGCAGATGATAGAACCAGATGTTTTCTTCATTGCCATGACAACAAAGAAACATTACTATTGCTCTTGATGGTTTAATTGCAGCTGTTATTTTATAACAGTAATCAGTTAGCTGGCAAAAGGTTCAAAGTTCAGCTGTTCAGCAAAGACACTCAAAGTTCAGCTTCTTTAGGTCGACACAATCACCATACTGTGTCTTCAGATTGACTGATATATTCATTTATATAACCAGATTTGGATTTTATTTTGTAGGTGATATGAAACAACTCAAGGTCTTTTGTAATTTTCTTTGCATATTCATTTTGACTCGATAATATTCTCTATAAATCAATTAATCTGGCAAACAGGAAGTCTTTCAAATACATGTGTTGTGAATAGTTGTAAATTCCTGCATTTACAAACTGAAAAAAAAAAAAAAAATACAATGCACGGGGAAACACTGACTGGCTGCTTGGTTTGCAAGAGGAAAACCGTAGACTGAGCCTATTAATGATTTACTATTTATGGACTAGACTTTGCAGTCTGTTGAAGTTACTGAC